>KZ507888.1:4601-65130 GCA_002844005.1 Limosa lapponica baueri | reverse complement strand
GGTCACTTTGTCATAGAAAGAGATCAGGTTTGTCAAATACAAAATACAGCCCGATCAGTAAGACACACAGTCTCCTCTGATGCAGGCACCCTTGATCCTGTCTCATGCCTCTGTGGAAGAGAGAGGGAAGCACCAACTCTCTTTTCAAGTAAGCCCTCTCTCACATAACGCCTCTTAATTCTACAGGTTTTCGTAGTAGACCACTATTTATTAGGTCATCTCCCCTCTCTCATCTAGCGGCTCACTGAGTTTTCTGGAGACTTGGCAGCCAGACCATTAAACGTGTCAGCACTGGGCTGGTAGAGGCCCCTACATAATAGATAGCCGTTATGCATGCATAGATCATCTCTATATTGTGTATGTAATGAGAGCAACATATCCATATTAGACTGCATACTTTGAGAATAGTATGCTGTTAAACCTAGATGCATTACATTGCTACTTGTTTTGTTTCTGATCTAGGGTCAAGAGTGACTTCCTCAGAACTGTTGAAATGAGAACACTGTGACTGATGGACAGCTGTGTGAAACTTTTTCCCACCAAGCTACCTTTCTCCTTCCCTATCTCTGTATTAAAAGCCCACTATTGAAGCTGTTACACCTGGGAAATCTCTGCCAAAGTTGCACAGACTGAATAGGTGACTCACTCAAGTTCTGATTAACCAACTGGCCTTTAAACCTTTAGAGATGCCCCAGCTGCCCTAAACCCCTTTAAATGCGAGTTGTAACTGTTGTGTAAATGCAGCTAACTTTTGCTTCAACACATAACCCAGACTGACAGATATTCTGCAGTTTCCTGTATAAAATAGAACTGGGAGGCCTCACACCCTGTTTTTGCCTTGTTCTTTTCTTCAGGCTCACTGCTGTCTGGCTCAGCAGTCAAAAGAATGGTTTTTGGTATTGTTGCACTCTACAGTGCTAAGTGGTTGTATATAGAAACCTAAACATGCAGTGCACAAAGAGATGTACAAACTCAAGGTGGTAACTGTCCACACAGTCATTACAATTCTGGACTGGGACATGTATCAGAAGTTATAATCAAACATTACAGACAAACAACCTTTGGTGCTTCATGGAATAGTCTGATTCTTGATGGTGCTCAGGTGCTCTCTACTACTCCTTGGGATTTATATCTTTTCAAGGGGGTAGTTTTCATCTTCAAGCTGAATAACTAGCTTCTGACTAGCCCTTTCTCAGCAGTTACTCAGTGTTTTTTACTTTCACTGCCTTGTATGGCTTCAGTTCATGATCTTTCACACAACTTTAATAACAGTTTCCTCTGTAAATATGAACCAAGTTCACACAGCTTCTCTGCACCAAAACAGGCCTTGATTCAACAGCTGAACCCTGGGCTGAGAGTCAGTCTTTGAGAACTGAAAGTTCTATAAAGCCTGAACTGGAACTCAGTGACATGCTAAATCAACCCCAGTCTTTCTGTGTCTAAGATTTCCAGCAGAAGCAGGCCAGAAAACTAAAATGACAATGGCTTGTCACTCTGCAGATATTGGGTTGCATTTCAGTGTCACCTTTGAAAGGCTAAAGAAGATGGCACATGGCTGTTCCTGGAGAGCAACCACTGGAAGTTGGAACGTACTCAGATACAATGGAAACAAGCACAGAGGATGGCATGCAGACTGGAATTGCAAACTCCACCATCCTCTGCAGCTCCTCAGTAGATTCTGCTTTCCTCACTATCCTGTGGGCATCACACTGTGGTTTTGTACAGCTATCTTTTAACTAAGCTTAACCCCACTAGAAAGAGGGAAAGCTTGACAAATACCTTACGTCTCCACCTCTGTCCTTCTCTGAAGTAGCATCAGAGAAGCAGCCTTCTGATGGACCTTCCAGTTTGCTTTTGAAGACTTTCATATCAAGATTGCAAATCCTCCTTAGCACGCACATGCTGTGAGTTTGACCACAGTGTCTCATACAGCTTGCACATTACGTGCAGGGACATGAAAACCAGTGCTTCCATCTTCCATCTCAACAACCTGACTGCCAAGCTCCCATTAGGGTCAAAAGGACAAACCATATTGTATTTAATTCTTAGTAAACTGCAAAAAGTTCTGTCAATTTACTCTGAGATCAAAACTCTCATTTATCCATTTTAACTTATGGATACAGAGTGTACACTGTGTTTGATGTGATAAAGCGTTCGAATTGTTCACGTAGAATCATAAAGTGGTTTGTGTTGTAAGGGACGTTAAAGATCATCGAGTTCCAACCCCCCTGCCCTGGGCAGGGACACCTTCCACTAGACCAGGTTGCTCAAAGTCCCATCCAGCCTGGTCTTGAACACCTCCAGGGATGGGGCAGCCAGCAACCACGTCTCTGGGCAACCTGTTCCAGTGCCTCACCACCCTCACAGGAAAGAATTTCTTTCTGGTATCTAATCTGAATCTCCCCTCTTTCAGTTTAAAACTGTTACCCCTCGTTGTATCGCTACACTCCCTCAGAAAGAGTCCCTCCCCATCTCTCCTGTAGGCCCCCTTTAGGTCCTGGAAGGCTGCTCTAAGCTCTCCCTGGAGCCTTCTCTTCTCCAGGCTGAACAACCCCAACTTTCTCAGTCTGTCTTCATAGGAGAGGTGCTCCGGCCCCCTGATCATCTGCATGGCCCTCCTCTGGACCCATTTCAACAGGTCCAGGTCCTTTCTGTGCTGAGGACTGCAAAGCTGGACACAGTACTCCAGGTGAGGTCTCATGAGAACGGAGTAGAGGGACAGAATCACCTCCCTTGACCTGCTGGCTGCACTTCTTCTGATGCAGACCAGGATGCAGTTGGTTTTCTGGGCTGTGAGCGCACATTGCCGGCTCATGTTGAGCTTCTTATCCACCAGCACCCCCAAGTCCTTCTCAGCAGGGCTGTTCTGAATCCATTCTCTGCTCAACCTGTATGTACGCTTGAGATTGCCGTAAGCCAGTGCAGGACCTTGCACTTGACCTGGTTGAACTTCATGAGGTTCACATGGGCCTATCTCTCAAGCCTGTCCAGGTCCCTCTGGATGGCATCCCTTCCCTCCAGCGTATTGACCGTGTCACACAGCTTTGTGTCATCAGCAAACTTGCTGAGGGTGCACTCAATCCCACTGTCCATGTCTCCAGCAAAGTTGTTAAATAGCACTGGTTCCAGTACTGACCCCTGAGGAATGCCACTCGTCACTGGTTTCCACTTGGACACTGAGTCGTTGACCATAACCCTTTGTGTGTGGCCATCCAGCCAGTTCCTTATCCACCAAGTGGTCCATCCATCAAATCCATAACTTTCCAATTTAGAGACCAGGATGTCACATGGGACAGTGTTAAATGCTTTGCAGGTAAATGATGTCTGTTGCTCTCCCCTTATCTACCGATGCTGTAGCACCATCACAGAAGGCCACCAAATTTGTCAGGCATGACTTCCTCTTGTGAAGCCGTGTTGGCTGTCTCACCTCCTTCTTTTCCATGTGCCTTAGCAGAGATTCCAGGAGGATCTGCTCCATGATCTTGATGGGCACAGAGGTGAGACTGACCGGTCTGTTGTTCCCTGGGGGGGGTTATGTTTCCCCTTTTCCAGTCAGCGGGAACTTCACCAGGCTTCCACGACTTTTCAAATATAATGGAAAGCAGCTTAGCACCTTTCATCTGCAACCTCCCTCAGGACCTGTGGATGGATTTCATCAGGTCCCATGGACTTAGGCACCTTCAGGTTCCTTAGATGGTCTCAAACCTGATCTTCTCCTACAGTGGGCGGTTCTTCATTCTCATAGCCCCTGTTTTTGCCTTCTGCAACTTGGGCGGTGTGGTTAGAGCCCTTGTCGGTGAAGACTGAGATGAAAAAGTCATTCAGTACCTCAGCCTTCTCCATATCCTGGGTGACCAAGTCTCCTGTTTCCTTCCAGAGAGGGCCCACATCTTCTCTGGTCTTGCCTTTATCTCTGACATACTTATAGAAGCTTTTCTTGTTGTCCTTGATGTCCCTGGCCAGATTTAATTCTCTCTGGGCTTTAGCTTGCCTAATCTGGTTCCTGGACACTCAGACAGTTTCTCTGTATTCCTCCCAGTCTACCTGTCCTTGCTTCCATTCTCTGTAGGCCTCCTTTTTGCTTTTGAGCTTGTCCAGGAGCTCCTCGTTCATCCATGCAGGCCTCCTGGCTTTTTTGCCTGACTTCTTTCTTGGAATGCACAGCTCCTAGGCTTGGAGGAGGTGATCCTTAAATACTAACCAGCTTTCTTGGGCCCCTCTCCCCTCCAGTAATTTTTCCCATGTTACCCTTCCAAGCAGGTCCCTGAAGAGGCCAAAGTCAGCTCTCCTGAAGTCCAGCGTAGTGAGCTTATTCTGTACCCTCCTTGCTGCCCTAAGGATCTTGAATTCTAACATTTCATGATCACTGCAGCCAAGGCTACCCTTTAGCTTGCCATCCCCCACCAGCCTCTCCTTATTGGTAAGGATGAGGTCCAGCATGGCACCTCTCCCTGCTGGCTCTTCTAATACTTGGAGAAGGAAGTTATCAAAGCATTCCAGGAATATCCTGGATTACTTATGCCCCACTCTGTTGTCCCTCCAACAGATATCGGGGTGGTTTAAATCCCCAATAAGGACCAGGATCTGTGAATGAGATGCTTCTCCTATCTGTCTATAGAGGGTTTTATCCGTTCTGTCATCCTAGTCAGGTGGCCCATAACAGACTCCACCCATAACGTCATTTCCCCTGTGTTCCCTTTAATCTTGACCCATAAGATCTCCATTGGCTCCTCATCCATCCCCGGTTGGATCTCCATGCACTCCAGCTGTTCATTGACATAGATACAGACATAGAAATAGTCAATTTAACTCTGAGATCAAAACTCCCATTTATCCAATTTAACTTATCTGTACAGACTGTACACTGTGTCTGATGTGATAAAGCTTTTGAATTGTTCACATACAGTCAGTCACTTCTTAGTTACAAGCTTAACATGCACTAAAAAACCAGTTTCACTGATATAATCACAGTAGTCACTTACATGAACCTAAATACTTGTATGAAGATATTCATAAAAGTATTACTTAGAAGATATATGTAGAACAGGTATTTTGTTCTATCTGCATAGACATTCATTTTTACCACAAGAACACCTATTATGTACAGCTACTAAATTGCCAACCTCCTTCCTCACAGCTGGTTAGCTATGGAAATGCCAACTAAGATGATTTAGTTAACAAGACACTGTATGTTTATAAACTACCTTAAACAATTTCTGCAAAATGGGGAATAATGCTTAGCTACTGAATGCAGCCAAAAAATATTGGTAAGTCACCTTGAACATGTAAATGTAAATATTCTTTTAATTCCAAATTATCTGAACGCTGAGCAACCTGGTCTATGTGGTAGGTGTCTCTGCCCAGGGCAGGGTTGTTGGAACTAGATGATCTTTAAAGTCCCTTCCAACTCTAACCATTCTATGATTCTATCATTTGCTCTTCTGGATTTGGTGACTCTGAATCATGGTGGGTTTTGAGGAAAAGATTAGGCTCAATATTCATCATTCAAATAAAAAAATCCACTAAACATGTCCTTAAATCATGCTGATACTATGTTCTTGGGTACTGTGCTATTTAGTAAAAGACTTGAGGGCATACTTTCTCATGTTAGGAACTTTGTGCCTTTTTAAATAAATTCTTCATCAAGATAAGATTTTCTTGAAGAAGAAATAATTGCTTAAGTAGAAGATGAGAATGCTTGGGGTGTGCTTTACTTTTAATTTTTGCCTTGCCATTACTTAGGTGATTTAGGAAGATCTTGAATGCATCTGCTAAAAGCATTAATTTGGAACAGCCATAATTACAAAAGAGTTGGGGGAAAAAAAAGATAAATCCTTGAGAGGAAAGTGCCTCAAGATTTTTTTTTTGTCTAATGATTTGCTATGACAATCGATTACACATCATACTGCTGACCCATACAGAGCCTACCATCTCTCTGGAACATTTCAAATGACTTCTTGGTCAATTGTCAGGCATTGAGCAAACAGTCATGAGCTGACAGCTGTTCTGGGAAAAAATGAAAGAGGTAGAAAGAATGCATAGACCTTGTAAGAGTAATACCAGCCATTGTCACATTGCTTAAAAAAAGGCATGCTATCTAATTGTAAGATTGTCTTCCTTATGAACATTGTGGAAAGCTGTCCTTGAAAATTATTTCAATTTACCAACCATTGATAGTTTCATTGCACGCATCTATACTGTCATTTAAAAATGAGCAAGCAGTTGGTCTTTCTTCTGAGCTTTCCTGAAACATACTGTTTTCCTCACACACAGCTGAGATCTGAGTAGGTAATGACAGGCTAAGTTGAGGAGAGATGGGGTCATTTGTTTGGCTTATACATCAAAGGATTCTAAAAGCAGAAGAAATATAGCTCTTCTATAATCAGTCACAATATTTTTGGGCTGCTATAGAAACAAGAAGATTGCCAAACCTATCATCTCTTAGAAGACAAAAGATTAATCTGAATCTGACCACAGGTATTCTCTGGGATTGGCTTTTATGGTCCAGCTGGTTTTGGCTATTCTTCCTCTCTGAAAGACAGAAAAAAATACCGAGAATGATTATAAGTGCTGTCCCCAGCCCAGCCAATAAAGCCAACTTTTGGTCTTGGACCCATCAGTGACAACTAAGTTGCCTCAGGCAGGTCTCAAAGCTGAGGATCAGGACAGACAGTTGGAGATGATGGTTTCCTAGTCAGGGGAGTCATGAAAAAAGAGTTCCCACGAGGATATGGAGACTCCTAACTCTTTTCAAGAAATACTAGCTCTCCACCAGAGACAGCTATTAGTGACTCCTATGGGTCCATCAGGGACTTTGCTATTGATTTCATGTGAAAGACCCTTATCTACTTCGGAGATTACAAACAGGACAGAAACTTCAGTCAGATAGTCAAGAGTCACCTTGGGCACTGCTAGAGCTTTAGAGAAGGAAAAAACAAGACAATCTCTACCATGGTCTCTGATGCTACTGACAAATCGAGCCATATTTAGGGTGGAATTAATTTCGTTCAGCTTTACCCACCTACAATTTAAACAATGAACTCTAAGGTATTCTTAATCCTGGATGTGGTCAGCAGGGACAAGCAGCCACCTCTGAGGGCCATTCTCCCATTCTGTGGTAGGAGGCCTGAGAGATGAGATGAGCCCGCTGCGGTGACATGAAAAAGACTCTTTCCCTATCCTTCCTGCAGACTCAAACCAATGCCAGTGTATGTTTCCAGTAAATCTACTTTGTGATCCTGGCAACTATCACAGTTAGGAACTTAATCTAATATTTTACTGTAACACCCTATTCTTCTAGGATCAGGTCATATAAATTCATGCAATCATTTGATATCACAGGACTTTATTTTCCTGAGTGTCCTGATTTCAGCTGGGATAGAGTCATTTTTTTGGTTCTACTAGTTGCTGTGTTTTGGATTTAGTATGAGAACAATATGATAACACATATAGGTTTTAGTTGCTGCTAAGTAATGTTTACATTAGTCAAGGATTTTTTCAGGGTCCCATAGAATCTGAGAGGGAGCATATAGAGGACAAGCTGGCCAAAGGAATATTCCATACTATAGATGGCATACTCGGTACATAAATGGGGATTGGCTGGAGGCAGGAACCTGAGATCACTGATCAGGACGGGCTGGACAACCAATCATCAGGTGGTGAGAGTGACGTGTTTTGTCATTTTATTTTGTATATTCTTTTATCATTATTATTATTATAACTATTATTTTACACCCCACCCCCCTTCCTTTACTGTTCCATTAAACTGTCTTTATCTCAACCCACTAGTTGTTTTTTTTTTCCCCTCTCCTTTTCTCCCTCTTCTCCCTAGTCTACTGGGGTCCAGGGGGAGTGAGCTAGCAGCTGCATGATCCTAGTTGCCAGCTGGGGTTAAACCACAACATTGTGTAATGTGCAGAAAGGAAAATACAATAATAAAACATCCCTAACTCCCAAACATTCTGCATTTATTTAAGAACACTATGGAATGATGACAAGAACGTGTCCACTAGTGGGCAACTCCCAGCATAAGCTGAGACTCTAAGCACAACCTGAAGTTGAATTTCTGTGTGTAAATAATAACATTTCTCAAGATAGCACAGGAAAGATTCTTGTTCAAGTGACAAAGAAACAAATGGGACCAGAGAAGATGCAGCTAAGAACAGAGCCTGGGACAAGCAGGTCATTCCAAAACTGGTGACAGTTATCAATATATTGCTTTCAATTGCACTTCTTGTTTCCTGACTGCTTGCCCTCTTTCAAATTTCAGCACTGTTTGGTTTCACACATTTATTTTAAAACCTGCCAATCTGTATCAACTGACCACATATTAACACATCTCCTTTATGAATTTTTAAAACTCAAAATTATAAGGCATCGAAGAAAATACAGGTGCTGTTTTTTGGATTATAGACTCTGACCACTCTACCTTTTCCAACTTGCTGCCTCCTCACAATGTTCCTTGCCTATGGAAACTATAAGGAGAAGTCTTCAACATGGTCTCAGACTTGTGAGGGATCCTATTTTCCCATGTGCAGTAAGATAGAGCTCAACAGCTTCTCAGAAAGAAAAGCATATTGAGTGGCACTGATAGCAAGTTTGTGGGGGCAAACTGACCATCACAGTGGTTTGCTTCCCATCCTCTAATATTCTTCCCCTGCCCTGTACAATTTTGTCTCCAGCTTAATATGGCAAGAAATCATCAGTGCAACCACCATAGAAAATACTTTGGGGAACAACTCTTCTTGGGCACTAACAAATAGGCAATAGGATACAATAAGTTATTGTTCATTTTTAAACAATGATGTGGAACATTTTTCAAGTATTTTCCAAGTGTATTTCAAGTATTTTTCAAGTGTAATCCTACCACTGTCCCTGTCCGGAGAAACACAAGTTCATAATTTTCAATCATTTCCTGTTTTTGATTTACAGTTTTTGTGTCTCTGCTTTTTCTGCTCTGTTTCCCTCCCTTTTCAAAGGAAAGAAAGAAGAAACTGTCCTGTTTAGTTAACACCAGGGGATCTACCAACTGAGCTGGCCCTGCCCGATCAAAACTTTCACGTACTGTAGAAGGAGATAAAGCCCCCGTAGTGCACATGAAGAACATGTTGGGGAAGACAGTCTGGGTTAGTCTTGCCTCGGGCAAAGGCAAACCCGTCCGTGGGATTGCCTTTGCTCAGGGACTTGGGTGCAATTGGTGGGTGATGTGGTAGGATGGGAAAGTCTGATATGTACCTCATGGGGACCTGATTTTGGGTGAGAATAGCCAATGAATCAAACTGTATGATGTTAATTGCTAAATGACCCTGCCACTGTAAATCCTCATTTCTATAACTGTTATTGGTTGTACTATAGTAAGAATCACCCAACCTAATGACAGATGGACTCCGATGAAAAACCGAGTAAAGAGCAGCAGTGAAGGGATCAGAACTGACCTCAGCAGCCGGTGCCCAGCAACTTCATTGAGATCGACATCTTCAACACGTGGACTGTGAGCATGAGCCACGCCAGCCGCAACCTCCAAAATACAGCATGCAACAGTCCAGCCCCACACACATCATCTTGCCTGCCTTGAGAGACTGTTTTAGCAGATGGAGCCCAAAGTCATGGATTAAATGAACTCAATGGACATTTTAGAGGGGTGGCTCATAGACTAAGGGAATTATATCTGTATGAATACATATGTACATATACATATATATAAAAAAGACAGGAAAAAGTGGTGGCAATTAATTGGAAACTGTAAGATCTGGGCACGATGTTGATAGCACAGAATAAGGGGTAGATAAAGAGCTGGTTCCAGCAAGAATAGGATTAATTTTTCCCAGGATCTGGAAGGGGACACAGGTATTCCATACCATCTGCCACCATTCCCAGTCTATAGCTGGGAGCTGGCCGGGGGAGGGAGCAGGACGTTGACACCTGGATAGGCTGGGATGTCCGGGGTCTGGTCGGTGAGGGTTGATGCAGTAATTGTGTTTGTACATTCCTCTACCAGTAGTATTGTTTTCCTGTTCCCTTTGCTATTCTGTTAAACTGCCTTTGTCTCAACCCAGGACTGTTGCCTTTCTCTCCTGCTTCTCCCCCACTGCTGTGGAGGGTTGAGAGAGCAGCCGTGTGGTTCTTAGTTGCTGGCTGAGGCTAAACCATGACAGAAATATAACAAAAAAAGGCAAGTAGGTTTGCATACTAAAATACTGCAGCTAAAACTTTTCACAGAACAGTTCAGGAACATTCATTTCACTGTCCTTGAGCACTGTGTTTGCCTCTGTATGTGGAGGCTGTTATTCACTGCCTGTGCTTTGCTGTCCTTACACATCTAGGTCAAGCCTGTGCCTTCTTGCTTTGTGTTTCACCTTTGGGCATTTTTCACTAAGTTGGCTGTCTAGGTGGCAGTGAGGAGAAATCAAAGCCTGGTTAACAGCAAGATACTCACTGACTTGTATGGCTTATGAATCCAGGGCTGAGCAAAGTGCAAAAAAAAGTACGAAGAAAAATTTTCTTGTACCTTATACTATAGGACTCTATTGTAAGGAGTGCTTCTGTGAGGAAACTATCCTTCTGGCAATGTTCTCCCAGTGTTATCCCAGTCCTCCAGCCCTGTTGGGAGTCAGGAAGCATGTATTAAACAAAAGGGGCTCTTCTTGGTGCTTGGTACAATAGAAAGAGATGTAGTCTGAGATGATGTCTTTTTCCCTTCACTAAATACCAGTTTACATATTTAAGTTCCCCTTCACAGTTCACATGTCCACTGCAGCTCTGCACTGCTCTCTGTGGTTGTTTTATCAAGAGCAGAACTCCCAGCTGAACTCCAGAATGAATAAATGACAGAATCACAGAATCACAGAATATTCATGGTTGGAAGGGACCTTTGAGATCATCGATTCCAACCACAAAAACAAACAAACAAACAAACAAAAAAAAAAAAAACAAAACACAAAAAAAACCACAAACAAACAAAACAAAACAAAACAAAACCAAACCACAAAAAGCCCCCAAACAAACCAAAAAAACCACACACCCCCCCATATCCACCCACAGACAGACAAAAACCAACAATCTCGGGCACTAGAGCATGCCCTGAAGTGCCACGTCTACACATTTCTTAAATACTTCCAGGGATGGTGACTCCACCACCTCCCTGGGCAGGCTGTTCCAGTGCCTGACCACCCTCTCAGGAAAGTAATTCTTCCTCATATCTAATCTAAACCTCCCCTGCCCCAACTTCAGACCATTTCCTCTGCTCCTGGCATTGTTCCCTTGGGAGAAGAGGCCAACACCCACCTTCTACAACCTCCTTTCAGGGAGTTGTAGAGGGCAATGAGGTCTCCCCTCAGCCTTCTCTTCTCCAAACTAAACATGCCCAGTTCCCTCAGCCTCTCCTCCTATGACTTGTTCTCCAGACCCCTCACCAGCTTGGTGGCTCTCCTCTGAACATGCTCCAGCACCTCAATGTCCTTCCTGTAGTGAGGGGCCCAGAACTGAACACAGTTCCAGGTTCAAATATGTACTCTGTACTTGGTGCCATGATTTCTGCATCCATATCTGTACAGAACAGCACTTGTAAAAACTGAAAATAAATGTAAAACTGAAAATAATGAACTTCTGAAGCTTCATTTCCACTTGGACAGATGCCTTCCAGCAAAATCAGATGTATTTTAGCATACCAAGTTGCTTTATAAAATACGCATGTCATAATTTGTGAATGGAGTTTTTCAAAGTGCTGTAAAAATAAAGCAACTGCTTTAATGCTGGATCAGAAAGGAAACAGGCTGCAATGGGAACTTATTAAGGCGTCTGCCACAACAATTTTATCAGAGTCAAATATAGAGGTTAGACATATATCCAGAGAACAAGACTGTAGCTGTAAAAACCAGTTTGTTTCGGCAGCATCTGCAAGTAGCTAAGGCATGAATGTTATACTGTCTATAAGACTTAGACAAAAGCTCAGAGGAGGAAAAACTTTTTGGCCTAAGAACTAAAAATCAATCCATGTATCTGACATACAAAGAAGTGCTTCCAAATCCCTCAAATCTGCAAAGCCAGTGCCAAGAAAGAGATCTGACTCAACCCTTAGCTGGACAATTGGAATATTATTAAGACAAGTCCCTAAGCAACTATACATGTAATGGTTAGGTTCTTATGTAATTCATACATAACTGACCTTGATAACTGTGAAAGTATATGCTAGAGTGCAAGTTTCTATGCCAATGGTTTCATCTTGTGTGCATCAGCAAGGCTTTTCTGCAACCACTGTAGGTTTGTGGATTACAACAGCCTTATCTACTGTAATTCTTGAGGCTTGCTTGTATTCATACTAAAGTGGGGGTCTTTTTGGTTTTTTTTCATGCAATGGTTTGTACTATTCAACAGGAAACTACATTGGCATACACATATGTACAAAGTCTGGCACAATGTAAGTAATTGTATCAACTCTGTTATTTTCATAAAATAGATTAAAATAATTTTGTTTCTTACTGGGGCTTCTTATTGTTTGCTTAAACCTAGAGGTAAAAGACATTTTAAGTAATGGCTGTATCAGTTTTGTTCCATTTAACCTGCCAGATCTTTTAACTGTCAATTCGGTCAACACTTCCTGCTTAGTGTTGGGGGAGGGAGTCTCTTTCTCCAACTCATTGCCATTTCCTCTTGGGAGGTAGTTAGTCCATATGGCTCCAATTGAGCCAAATAACCAGAAGGCATCTTTTCTGAGTCATAAACAGCTTGTTGGCTGACTTTAGCAAGGACAAGTTTTTGATCATTTGTGCTGCTAACAACAGGTATCTCACCAGCCAGCACACAAAGAAAGAAAAAAGAAAAGAGGTCATGAAAGACAGAAAACAGTTTGCCCAGCCAGGAAATGGAAGACTGGATTCAGTTCTCTATAACAGTAAAAGCAGTGAGTTACAGGAATAGTATATGGACAGTAAAATTTAACCAAAAATACAGTGAACAGAACTCATCACAGAATCACAGAATGATATAGGGTTGGAAGAGATCTTTGGAGATCATTTAGTCCAAACCCCCTGCCAGAGCAGGTCCACCTAGAGCAGTTTGCACAAGAATGTGTCCAGGCAGAGTTTGAATGTCTCCAGAGACGGAGACTCCACTACGTCCCTGGGAAGCCTATTCCAGTGCTCTGCCACCCTCACAGGAAAGAAGTTCCTCCTCATGTTTTCTTATGGTCAAATTTGTGCCCATTATCTCTTGTCCTATCCCTGGGCACCACTGAAAAAAGACAGGCCCCATCCTCCTGACACCCTCCCTTTAAGTATTTATAGGCATTGATCAGATCCCCTCACAGTCTTCTCCAGACTAAAAAGACCCAAGTCCCTCAGCCTCTCCTCATAAGAGAGATGCTCCAGGCCCCTCAGCATCTTTGTAGACCTTTTCTGTACCCTCTCCAGCAGTTGCCTGTCCTTCTTGAACTGGGGAGCCCAGAACTGGACACAGTACTCCAGATGTGGCCTCACCAGCTGTCCTGGTTCCGGTTGGATAGGGTTAATTCTCCCTAGGATCTAGCAGGGACACAGGTATTCCATCCCATGCAATGTCCATGGGGTAGCCGGAAGCTGGCCAGGGGAGAGTCAGGAAGTTGCGGCTTGGGAGCGGGCTGGGGCATCCTGGGTCCAGTCGGCAAGCGGTGGTATCATAATTGCGTTTGTATACTCCTCTATTCGTGTTACTGTTATTGTTTTCTTGTTCCCTTTGCTGTTCTGTTAAACTGCCTTTGTCCCAGCTCATGAGTTTTGATGTTTTCTTCTGACTCCCCCCTCACGGCTGAGTGGGGGGGCAGGGGAGGCTGAGAGAGCGGCTGCCACATAGTTCTTTGTTGCCTTCTGAGGCAAAAAGACAACACCAGGGCAGAGTAGAGGGGGAGGATAACCTTCCTCAATCTGCTGGTCATACTCTTCTTGATGCACCCCAGGATACCATTGGCCTTCTTGGCCACAAGGACACATTGCTGGCTCACGGTCATCCTGTTGTGCAGAGGACTCCCAGGTCTTTTTCCACAGAGCTGCTCTCCAGCAGGTCAGCTCCCAACCTGTACTGGTGCATGGGGTTATTCCTCCCCAGGTGCAGCACCCTACACCTGCCCTTGTTGAATTTCTGTCCATTCATCTAACCCACACTTCCTATGAGGATTCTGTGGGAGATGGTGTCAAAAGCCTTGCTGAAGGCAAGGTAGACAACATCCACCACCCTACCCTCATTTATCCAACCAGTCATGCCATCATAGAAGGCTATCAGGTTAGTCAGACATGATTTCCCCTTGGTGAATCCGTGTTAACTACTTCTGATAGCTTTCTTTTCCTCCACATGCTTTGAGATGACGCCCAGAACAAGCCGTTCCATCATCTTTCCAGGGATGGAGGTGAGGCTGACTGGCCTGTAGTTTCCCGAGTACTCCTTCTTGCCCTTTTTGAAGACTGGAATGACATTGGCTTTCCTGCAGCCCTTGGGCACTTCGCCTGTTCTCCAGGACCTTTCAAAGATGATGGAGAGTGGCCCAGCAGTGACTTCTGCCAGCTCCCTCAGCACTCACAGGTTCATCCCATCAGGACCCACGGACTTGCAGATATCCAGTTTACTTAACTGTTCTCTAACTTGATCTTCCTCAACCAAGGGGAAGTCTTCCTTCATCCAGACTTTGTTACCTCCAAAGTCTGGGACTCCTGAGGGCTGCCTTGAGCAGTAAAGACTGAAGCAAAGAAGGCATTCAGCAATTCTGCCTTCTCTGCCTCCTCTGTCACCATGGCACCCGTCTCATTCAACAGTGGGCCCACATTTTTTCTAGTTTTCCTTTTGCCTCCGATATACTTGAAGAAACCCTTCTTGTTGACCTTGAAGTCCCTTGCCAATTTTAATTCCAAGGAGGCCTTGGCTTTTCTTGTTTCATCCCTGCATACGCTGACGGCATTCTTGTAATCTTCCCAAGTGGTCAGTCCCTTCTTCCATGCACTTTAAACTTCCTTCTTCCACTTGATCTTTTTCAGAAGCTCCCTGCTCAACCACGCAGGTCTCCTGCTTCCCTTGCCTGATTTCTTGCTCTTAGGGATGCACCAATCCTGAGCTTGGAGAAAGAGACATTTGAATACCGTCCAATTCACTTGAGCCCCTCTACCTTCCAGAGCCCTAACCGATGGGATTTCTCCAAGCAGTTTCTTGAAGAGATCAAAGTTAGCCCTCCTGAAGTCCAAGGTTTCAATTCTACTTCTTGTTTTGCACATACTATCCACGATCCTGAACTCTATCTTTTCATGATCGCTGCACCCAAGGCTTCCCCCAACCTTAATGTCCTCCACTAGTCCCTCTTTGTTTGTCAGAACTAGGTCCAGTAGTACACCTCTCCTTGTTAGCTCCTCCACCACCTGAGTCAAGAAGTTATCATCAATATACTGGAGGAACCTCCTGGACTATACACGCCTGGCTGTGCAGCCTTCCCAGCAGATACCAGGGTGATTGAAGTCCCCCCTGCGAACCAAGGCTGCGACTGTGAGGCTACTTTCAGCTGTCTGTAGAAGGCCTCATCAGCTTCCCCATGCTGATCAGGTGGCCTGTAATAAACACCCACAACAGAGTCCCTCATATTGGCCTGCCCCTTAATCCTGACCCACAGGTTCTCGACTCTATCTGCCCCCAGGGAGAGCTCGATAGATTCCGGTTGCTCTCTCTCATAAAGAGCAACTCCACCACCTCACCTTTCTGGCCTGTTTTTCCTAAAAAGGACATAGCCATCCATGACAGTGTTCCAGTCGTGTCAGCTCTCCCACCATATCTCAGTAATTGCAATGAGATCATGGCCCTGCGACCACACACAGATTTCCTGTTCTTCCTGTTTATTCCCTATGCTGTGTGCATTGGTGTATAGGCATTTCAGAGGCAGCTGAGCATGTAGTTTCATCTAGCAATAATAATCAAGCAGTCCCTTTCCTCTCAACTTCCCCCCATATCTGATTTTTCCTGTTTATGCCTTTTGAGCTATAAATTCCTTGAGGTATAAGTGCCCCTTCCATGGTGGTTAATCTATTAATAGCTGACTAATTGGCATTATGCTAATTTACAGTTACAAACACTCAATACTGTGCTCTTCTACAGAGTGATCATTCAGCCATTTATCACCCAAATATTACAGAGATACAGTTGAGAACAGAAGAGGTGCTAAAAGAAACCAAATCTTTGCCTTTGTTCCAGAGAATACAGTAGGACATTGTTTTCGCAGTCTTGATTTTGACTAACATTACTAGCTACTGCAAAACGCAAGAAGCCTTCATCTCTCATCATCCAACCTGCAGATCCAAGGTACTGGGTAGAAAAATTCTAATCTTCATCTATTTGCTCAGTAAACTGAATCTCAGGGACTGTCAAATTTCTTTCACAAAATGCTTCACGTCCACAGTCCTGGCTAGGACTCAAAGCATTCTTTAGTGCTCACACAATGAACTCAAGATTAAGATCAGATTTTCAAATAAATTCAGCAGAACAATTTCTGTGAGACTTTAAAAACTTTAGCAACTCACAAAAAAGCAGCTGTTGCTTTCTAGACATTTCATTTATCTCTCTAAAGTAAAGCTGATAAAAGATCAATTCTTTTGAAAATCTGGACTACAAAAAAAGTCAAAATTCACATAATCCACTTTCAGTAAAGTACTTCAACATGTGTCTAGGTTTAAACCAGAGCATTTTCTTGTAGACTTCACTGTGTTAGAAGTTGAAAAATCTTGATTTAAGTGTGTTTCTGGCTGATAGGCCATTAAAGAGCAGATCAATAGGAAAGTCTTATCAGTATTTTCCTGACAATAAACATGTGTGTATTAGAGACAAAAGAAAGAACAATATTAAAGCATTTAAGCTTTAAAAGAGAATATCTTTGCAGTTATGGTAGTATTTAAGCGGTGAACAGACAAAAATTGTAAGACTTGCATTTATATTGCTTTAGCTGGAAAAGAAAGTGCATAATTTAATGAAATCTGTTGACCTATTGAAACCAAGAATAAACTATCCTGTTGGCAAGTAGAGAAATGTATAGAAAAATCTATAACACAGGAGAACACAACTCTGTCCTTAAATTTAAGCACAGCCCTAGAGTTAAGCCATTTATGTAAATTTTCTGCTGAATCAGAGGCTATATATGTCATTCATGGATATATTTATGAAGTACATCAATGCCAGGTCAGAGGAAACAAAGCCTGTTTTCTTCATGTAGATCTCATAGAGAGATCCTGCAAGCCTCAGGCAGTACAATTCTTTTTTTGCATAGGCCTGCGAGGATGTTTTGCACCATTATGCAACAAGGATTTCTACAAAACTTAACTAAGAAGTGGAATAATCATGATTGTCACTATCCACGTTAAAATAAGGCTTTCTGAAAAAAAATGGAAAGGGTTGGGAAAGGGATGTACAACCTTGCAGGGTATGGCCAAGCTCAGCACAGAAAGGATGTTTGCTTTCAGCACTGTCATGGTTTAGGCTGAATTGGCCAATTATGGTGACAGATGCTCTTCCCCCAACCTCTCACTCCCAGGACAGGAGGAGGAGAGATAAAGAGATTTGTGAGTTTAGAAGGAACTAAACTACTTTAATGAAATATTAACACTAAAAAAAAAAAAAAAAAAAAAGATACAATATATACAAAACCATATGAAGCAGGCACTGGGGAAGTCCCAGACTGGACTCAGTGCTGGATGGGATCTAGATTCCAGCTCTGGAGTCAGGAACACATGGATCGGGATCAAAGGCAGATGAACAGACAGGGTTCTCCTGGGGAATCATTGAGGAAAGAGGGCTGACCCTTTGATCCCTCAGCTTTAATACTGAGCACTGGGAAGATAGGATGGAATACCTCTGTTGGTCAGGTTTGGGTCACCTCTCCTGTCCACTCCTCCCCACAGGTGGGACCTCTCTGCACTTTTCCGTTTCCGACCCTCCAATGGGGCAAATAACAAAATTAGCTGACCTTGGTTGTTATAGCAGTAAGTGTAAGCAAGAGCCTCTCTGCACACCATTCCTTGGCACAGAGTACAAACATCGGTCTTATTACTCTGAGTACGAACAGTTTTCTGCACAATATACTGTTAATTTCAGAGACTTAGAAGAGGCCTAGATAAGAAATAAAATTACTGAACAGAAAGTTGTTTCTGTTTTACCTCAAACCAGGACAATCACAAACTGCAGGGTAGAAGTATTATCTTTCTGTATAATCTTTTTAAAGGCTCCAGCAAGCACTATGTCAGGTCCTACATATTGGCAGTTACTGCAAGCTTAAATCAAAGGGGCTGCAGAGTAATAACTGAAGCTGTATTTTACTCCATCATACTTATAATCTCACATTTGCCTCATATTTGCCAAGCAGCTTTTGAACCCAACATGATCAAAACCAGAAGAGTTCCCAAGTCTCTTCCTTGACTCAATGCTCTTGCTGCTGGCTGATCATTTGTCTCCTTGTGTCTTTGTTCTGGTGGGGATAGGTTTAATTTCCCCCAGGATCTGGCAAGGGGACATAGGTATTCCATACCATGTGAGCATGCCTGTCTATAGCAGGGAGCTGCCCAAAGGAACATGATGTCGATGGGGAAGTGAGCAAGAAGTCGACGCTTGGAGCAGGCTGGGACATCCAGAGTCTGGTCAGTGAGCGGTGGTACAGTAATTGCGTTTGCACATTTCTCTATCAGCATTACTGTTGTTGTTTTCCTGTTCCCTTTGCTGTTCTGTTAAACTGCCTTTGTCTCAACCCAGGACTGTTGCCTTTTTCTTCGGATTGTCCCCCACAGCTGTGGGGGGTTGAGAGAGCGGCTGCATGGTTCTTTGTTGCCAGTTGAGGCTAAAGCTCACCTTGCAAGGCTTTTGTTGCTTGGGAAGAAGCAGAAGTCTTGTCTCTAATCTCCCACTTTGTGCCTGAACTTAATTTATACTTATTGATAGAGAATCTGCCTTTCCAAATAACCCCAGAAAATCATTAAACTCAATGACTCTTTGACATATTTTTCCACTACTGCATATTAAACACTTATTTGTCCATCTTGGCTTCTTACATGCCAAACATTAACTAAATATGGTGAAGACTTCTTCGTTTTGCACCAGAAATTGGTAACGCAAAGAAGTCCTATATGTCCCTGAAAAGCAAAAAGAAAGAAAAAAAAAGGCCAAGGTGTATCAATATTTTCTGCCACATGCTCTTCAAGGTAAAAAGTGAGCTCTGCTGTGCATTAAATATGTTTTCTACATGCAGATTGTGGAACCAGTCATTCAGTTGGTTGCCAAAGTGAGGATGAAATGCAGGCAGGAAAGAGATACTGATACATGTTTTCTGAGAATTTGCAGCCATAGAAAATTCTATGAGATCATTTGGAGAGCAGCATATTATCTTACTGAAGAGCTCTGAAGTAGATTTTTGCCAGAATTTAACAGTAACACCTCGTTATATGTACCTATTGTTTCAGGCTTGAAAATACTTCATTGCAAATCCTGCCATCCCCCGCCCTGCTCCTCTTCATGTTCCTGCTGAGTTGAATGCCTGAGCAGATAGTTTCTCATATTCATCTGGAAACTATTTTGCCACATTGTTATCTAAGTTAATTTCGACTTACGGCAACGGCACAAAGATTTTATTAGAATTTTAGGGTAGGACAATTCCATAGCTGTGAAAGTGGATCAAGTATTTGAAGATAAAATGTATCTTGAATGTTTGCATTTGAAACCAGTGTGCCCAGGTGGCCACGGAGGCCAATAGCATCTTGGCTTGTATCAGAAATTGTGTGGCCAGCAGGACTAGGGAAGTGATCGTCCCCCTGTATTTGGCACTGGTGAGGCTGCACCTTGAATACCGTGTCCAGTTTTGGGCCTCTCACTACAAGAAAAACATTGAGGTGCTGGAGTGTATTCAGAGAAGGGCAACGAAGCTGGTGAAGGGTCTAGAAGGAGCATCTGAGGGAACTGGGGTTGTTTAGCTTGGAGAAAAGGAGGCTGAGGGCAGACCTTATTGCTCTCTACAACTGCCTGAAATGAGGTAGCATGGTGGATGTCGGTCTCTTTTCCCAAGTAATAGGCGATAGGAAAGGAGGAAATGGCCTCAAGTTGCTCCAGGGGAGGTTTAGTTTGGATGCTAGGAAAAATTTCTTCACTGAAAGGATTGTAAAGCATTGGAATAGGTTGCCCAGTGAAGTGGTTGCTTCGCTAATCCTGGAGGTATTTAAAAGATGTGTACATGTAGTGCTGAGGGATGTGATTTAGTAGTAACGCGGTAGTGCTAGGTTAACAGGTGGACTTCATGATCTTAAAGACCTCTTCCAACCATAAAGATTCTGTGATTCTATGAAATATTTGTATTTTGCTAACATATGGGTCTGCTAGGGACCTGCCTGAAATGCAGAAGTAGAAATCTTTTTTTAATTGTCTCTGTCCATTGTGCCACCCTGTATCCTCCTCTTGATTAATGCACGAAGGCAGATCAAACTATTAATTCCTTTGCCACACAACACTGAGATTGCTTTTTTCTGTGCAAAGGCTTAAGATTTCAGCTGCACATTTTAACTAACAGCTGTCTTCATACTTTGCCATGAAGAACTCAATTTTCCCTCCATTTCCACCCACTGTAGAACTACTTGTTCAATGCACAAGATCTCTCTCATCTTGCCTCTGGCAGAGCTTTGGCTAGTCTGTCATACCTGTCACTTACAGAAGGTTTCCTTTGGGAAAAATGTGAAGTAGAAGCCAAATCATTGCCATGGAAGCTCTGGCCACAACTGAGAGAAAGTTCACCATTTATGGACCGCAGCTAGACATGAACGTCAGGGAGGAAAGAGAAGGAATGACAACTCGGAGAAAAGAAACACCATGTCTAATATGTCACAAGAGTGTTTTTTACTCCCCATCACCTTTTCATCACTAAAATGTTTCTGTGTCAGGAGGGAAATATTCCTTTTTTCCACTGCTTCTCCCACACAAAAATGACACTGCAGTAAACAATCTAGGATACTGTTTAGACAGACAGGCCTCCCCTCAGTCACATATGTGCCCCTAGATGTGCTTTCTTCCCTAAAATCTGCCACCAAGCAGCCTCCAGTTTACACACCATTCAGCCTCCTGAATTGCTGATGCTTCTAGCCCTCCAAATTCATGGTAAGAGACATTTCCAGAAAGATAATGCCTGTCAGGAATGCAAAAACAACACAGCATGATCTCATGATGTGCAACAGCTAGTGAAGTAAGAAAATATAGTGCAGCTCTCCAAGGATGCTCTACTTTTGACTAAAAGGTGGGCCAATTAAACATTTTTTCCAATCCCAGATTAAAAGACATTCTTAGTCTACAGCCTTAGAGCAGTGATCCTTGCTGTAATGCTATGATACTTGCAACTAAGTATCTTATAATTTTTTTAGCTGTAAGAATCTATTGAAATTTAAGATGACATTCTCAGACACACAAAACCTAACGCCATCCCTTCTCCCCGCCCCCCAGTTCAGTTTTAGGTTTTTTTAATTAACATTTTAGATTAAGCAGTTAGCTGACTCATTCTGTAGCCAGTAAGAAGAGGGGAACACTTCCCCAAAACATTTTCAAGGAAGGCTTATGCCTATTTTTCATAGAAATTCAGATGTTGGATGATGGGTTAATTCCAATTGTGAAGTTGCATAACTGAGATCCTAAAGTAATACAGAAAAACCCTAATCAAATAAAGAGCTGAGTGCTACTTTTTATTTCTAAGTCTCAGTAACAGTTTTTGAAGCACTTAAAACTCATGCATCACAGACACAATAAACCATTTCAAGTCCTAATTATTCTTTTGTCTGGTACATGAATGTGAATTGTGCTGTTTTCACTCATATGGAGTAACAGTTCTCTGGGCTAAAAATCAGTGGCATTTTTCCTTGAGGAATATAGATAAATTATTATTTTACTTGTTTCTGGGTGTAATAAATTATGCCCCTTCTCACCTCACAGTTTCCAAATAGTAAAAAACTCTGATAGAAGAGACTATTTTTCTTCTTTTTTCCCCCCTTTTTTTTCTCTTTGCATGTGAGGTGGATGTTTTGCCTCCTCCACTGAGAAATATGGCCAAACAATTTCTTCTTCAGACGGAAACCTACCTAACAAAAGGTAATATTACAGGGGTAAACTTGTTTCACTTCATTTGTTGGTGACTACCAATTTAAGACTAAAGTAGATGTCACAGATCAGCTTATAAATCTGAAACACTTATCAGTAACCAGCCTGAAATGCAAGTTGTCCTTGTTTATCATGTAGAAAAGCCATTCACTATGCAATTTCCACAGCACAGGCACCAGCATAGTTTTGCATTCTTGTAAGAGTGGGAAAATGGGCTGTAGGGTCCATATCATAGAATCATACCGTCATAGAATTGTCTAGGCTGGAAGGGACCTTTAAGATCAGAAAAAAAAATACATGCTAGACATGGTTTAGGTCACTCATGGATAAACAAGCCCAGTGCTTTTACCTGCTGGTCACTGCAGAGGAGAATACCGCTTCGTAGCACTGTATTTAGGTGATTGCTTATTCTGGTCTACCTGTGGGGGCATTTCCAAAAGAATTGGGTGGAAGAGAAAGTTGTGTGAGTCCAGAGGAGATATCTCTTTATAGGAAGGGGGATGACCCAAGTGTTTACCCATGCTAAGTGGGGACTCCACCAAGATTACCATTATACTGAGCTGCAGACCTCAAAATCTACTCTTCTACAGATGTGGAAGGAAGCAACTTGGATTTGCAGATGCTTGCCTGTATCAGGACACAGAAGACTTGTCTGTACCACCACCTACTTGCTAGATGCCAGGAGAAATGAGTGAGGGCTAGCTGCCCTCACCAGTTCCTTAAACAAGAGCTAGCTGGAATAATGAGGTGTGTCAGGAGACTAGGGAAATAAGAGTGCAGAGGATGTCATGCTCACCTGGCTATGCAGTCTACAAAAACCAAACAGGGGAAGACTCAGTGAAGACACTTTTCTACAAATCCACACCATACCCCCTACATTTGCGGGAGGCAACAATAATCTGCTACTAAGTGTGAGCTATACATGACCTCCATGGAATGGCTGCCAGTGTTAAAAATCTCATGAGGGACTAACAGTTCAAGTGGGTTGCTGCATGAGCTGATGCAGGAGCAGTCTGGGAGAAGGTCAAGTTCTTCAGGGAATTAGATCTCAACGGTTTCAGGTTTTTATGCTCTGCGGATTTTTTTGCTCTGAACTGAAAATAAACCAAAGGGACTCGATAGATAGATCTAATTACAAATCATGCTGTGTATGTTTTATCTTCAGCAGACTTTTGTCCCTTTCATAGTCAGTAGTTACAAAGTACTACTGTGATTCCAGAAAAGTTTCAGAGGAAGGTAATGAGCAAGAATATTTGCAGTTGTTTTGGAGAGTCCTACAGAGTCCAAGGCCAAGAAAGGCATTCCTATAGTACTCTGAGATGGCCACAGATTTAATTTTTATTGCTACAATTGGATCACTTTCCTAGAAGGTAGTAATTATAACAAAAAGGAAAAAGGGTGACATTATCACTCTTTAGTTAGCAATGTCTGGAAGAAAGTATACAGAGCATTGGCTACTTGCTGATTCCAACCTTATCTCCAAGTGCTTCTCTCCATTAATGTGTAAACTAGAAAAGAAGAATAATGGAAAGCAACATTTTGCTTTAGTCTGCAATAGTTTACAATATTCAGGCTCATTTGAGGGTTAGTTTAATCTCCCTTGCTTTGCTACAGGTTCCTTTCAGTTGCTGCAAGAGCTGACCAAATGTTATTTGCTGAATAATTTATTGAGCGATATTTTTGGAATAAAATGTGCTCTTCTTATTAGGATCTCAACTAATAGAACTAACATAACAATTCACAGATTTCATTAAAGTATTTGACAAATTTTCACTGAAGCTTTTGAACAAAATAATCACCCTTCTCCAGCCTAAGAGTAAATCCCTATCCCCCTCCACAGAACAGAAACCATGTTCAGTACCCACTAAATCAATAAAGGTCTGTAGCTGGTCTTACAAACCTCTGCTGAGCCTTACCAAAAAACTTTATTCAGTTCTGGCAGTCCTGATGTTAAATTAATCTTTTCACAGTGTACTGAAACAATATGTCCCATTTAAATGGTGGCAGCCTTGAGAGAGAGAAAACCTTTTACTGTCCCCCTGATCTTTGCTCCTTCCTTAGGCACTGTGCGCCCTTAGGCATAGGAGGGATGCTATTGGTGGGAGAGAGAGTTTCCAGTCCCAGCTCTGCTGCAGCCAACAGCAGTACTGCTGCTGAATTTTTAAGGGAATTTTGACCGTGGGGTCTGGCATGATGTTCAGCTATTATGAATTACTGCTATGGAGCAATGTTCTGCTAAGACAACTACTTCCCTCTTCATATTGGCAAAGTTACAAATCCTCATATGCAAAATGAAATATTGATCTTTTGGTGGTTTAGAAATTTTCTTGTAACTCCAATGCAGAGGAAGGTAACAAGCCTTTGCTGTAAGTAATCTAGTTACAAACTAAGACTGTGCTGTGAGGTTCCAAGGTAGATAAGCATATGTTGGCATATGTTCAAACTACACTGTTGTTCAAGAGTTGATTGCCCAGGTGAGACTGCAGATCAGAGTCCATGGCAATTTTCCTAAGATAATTCATCTGCTGAATTATCCTAGGGATGGTTCATGGCTGAAGCTGTGAGCATCCATGTACTGATTTACAGCACAAGGCCTCTGAACCCTGCTCCTTGGATAGTTTTTCCTTTAATATTTACAGTTTCATACAATCCAGTAAGATTTAAAAAGCAGATTCCCAAGAGTAACAATGTTGCTACCATTCATTCTCATGTTCTCTCCTAACTAGGAAACCACATATAATGATGAATATTTAACATCATAGGAGATCATGGGAATAAGATATTCACCCTTAAGGGTTGTGAAGGAAATCAACAGAAGAAAAAGGTCAGATTAAAAAAAAAAAACATGTTTTCAGGACTGAGGTATTGTTCTATTGACATGTCAGAGGCAAGGATTTCTCCACAGATGAAATTTTTAAAAAGAGATAAACGAGTACCTGATACAATTAACAAGGGAGATAAAGTATTTGGTTTTGTACTATTGATCTGCAAGAGGCATCAGTGAAGAGCTTTAAGCAAAGAGTGTAGATCATAGGCAAGAAGAAAATATATCTCTTGTAAGAACAGCATGACATTCTGAAATCTCTTAAAGCCGAAGAGTTTTTTTGAGCTAGTTTGGGGCTTAACGTTTCCTTGTACTTTCTCTATTTGCTAATGAATGCAAAAACAAACTCAGGTTTTCTCTTGTGACTCACACTTACAATTTTTTTATCATGACAAAAAAAAAAAGTGCTTTTTGATACCTACCATTTGCCTCCGTACTCGAATCTTGAGAAGAAGAGTTACATGTAATTATAACAACTTCATTATGAGTGAAATTCAAAAGGTCAAAAACATAACTCTAGGAAGAATTTGACCTATTCCTCCCACAGTGCCAAGTAATTACAGACCATACAAATACTAGCGGTTTGAGTTAGCTAAAACTATGCATTTAGAGTCAAATCCTATCATTCTTAATTCTATTATTCCCACAGTTACTTCAGTCTTCCTTATACATTTTCTGTGCAGACTTTCTGCCCTATTTTATCTTGGTGACACCAATACTGGCTATTTGGAAAAGTGCCAGTAAAATTATTGCACTTATTTTTAATTCTCCCATATTGAACGACACAACATACCGAATCAGAAGAAGACGTGTGTACACCAGTACTTTACAAAGAGACCAAAAAAAGGGTGGAAACTTTCTGCACAACATCTCCAGGAATACATGGTTCCCAGCCTAAAGATTTTACAGTTTAAATAGGATAGAGGGCCAAATAAATGGGAGGAAAATGACATCCAGGCAGGCAAAGGGATTTGGTATGTCACACAGTAACTAAAGATCCAAGTTACAAGCAGGCTCTTAAGTGCCCTGGGCCACACTTCCTTAATCTGTCTGCTGTCCTTCTTTCTCTAGTAAACAAATAAGAGCAAGTCCCTCCTTAGAAACCTTTCTGGCTAATCTTTTTTAAAATAATCTTGCCTATTTCCTATTAAACAATGCCTTGTCTTCCTGTCAATTAAAAATATTTCTTGCATTACATATACTGCAGCAACTTAATCATGTTCTCATTAAATGGGTAAAATTTTTTAAGTACCTTACCTTTTATCAAGTGACTCAGGAAACAGAGAGTGACAATGAACATTTTGATTCAGAAAGGAAGGAAAATTGCACTCCTTTCCTCCCCATTTAAAAATGCTTTTTTGTCCCTTCTTAATTGCTTTTGCTTTTTTTTTTTCTCCCAAAAAAACCTTACAGAGAAGAGGGATTAAGCTATAAAGTAGACATTTGTCATAGAAACAGACTTATTAAGGATCATAGCCTCTTCTTCTGAAGGATAAAGTGGCTAATAAATTCAGAAAATCACAGAGGTACAGAAATGTTTTCAGTCTGTTTGTTACTTGGTTTTCCTGCCAAGTTTGTAAAATACACTCATGCAGGAAGTAAGGGCTGCAGTCATGGTAGAGATGAGCAGAGCTAATAAGGTAAGTCTTACTCCTAACCTACAGCTCCCAACTAGTCACCAATACCCCTTCACAAGCCTGCTGCTGACACAGAGCCAAGAGAAGCTGGTCTGGGTGTTTCAGCTGAAGCTGAAGCAGTCCATGGCCAGTCATAGCTACTAAAAGGCCTCAGAGACCTGGTGTGTTAGCTTGTGTTAACAGCAATGAGCTCTGAGGTAAATATTTCTTTCTACTTAGTGAGAGAAAAAAACCCACTTTGATCTGGTAGCAAATAAATATGTCAGACTAACTTTTTTTCTCACCTTCCTGCAGGATTTATGTCTAATTCTATCCCTGTAGCAGAATTATATACCAGCATTGGGAAAAAAAAAACCAAACAACTTCACAGAAAATATTTCAGCCTCTATTGCAGTCTTCGAGGCTCTTACTCTGTGCAATAACAATGATGGATCTCTATTAGCATCCTGCAGCTCCATTTGGTTAGCTTTTTTCCTGTTAAATTTGAGAATAACATTCCACAGGATTGTGAGAAATACTGCATCTGGATCCAAGTGGATTGTTTTGCTCCTAACTGCAAACATTCCAAATTGGAAATACTGGGCAGCATTAACATGTTCTCTGTTCCATGTAGATTTGTACCACAAGATTATTGAAGAGAAAAGGTACATTCATGCTCCCAAGGATAAAATGGAAGGGCTTCTAGTGCCTGTAACTGAAGAACTCCCACACAGTTTCATAAGTAAATAAATAAATAAAAAAATTAAGTGCTCCAACTGTGAAGGGTTGAGCACGCAACAGCTCTTACACTTCAGGTTAAATACATACTGTGAAACTTCACTTTAAACTCTCGTCTTTGAAAACACTGGCTCCAGGTTTCCTGCACTAAAGCTTACTGACCAGACATTTAGTCTCACCAGAATGGCCAGCAGCTAATTACCAGATAATTCTGTGATCAGCCCTGCTCTCACTCTATGATGAGTGCTGCATCATAGCTGCTGCAGGAAAGGGCAGCAGACAGAATAGCGCTCTCAGTGGGCAAAGAGGTTGCCCAGAGAAGCTGTGGATGCCCCATCCCTGGAAGTGTTCAAGGCCAGGCTGGATGGGGCTTTGAGCAACCTGGTCTAGTGGGAGGTGTCCCTGCCCAGGGCAGGGGGGTTGGAACTCAATGATCCCTTGGTCCCTTCCAACCCGAACCATTCTATGATTCTATGATTTGTGAACTGGGGACAAATTCTAATACTTAACAGAGTTTCTGTGCCATTTGTATTTCTACCATGTCATTTATTTTTACAAAGTCTCAGGATTCATTTTCCAGTGAGTAAATACTTTTGCCTAGAAACCTTTCCATTTAAGCATTGACTTGACACTTCTGCCTTTATAGCTGTATTGACACTGTGCAAATATTTGTGGGTAGTAAGACCTCACTTTCACCAAAAGTCTCCCCAAAATATAGTATATGAGGTAGGATTATTAAAAAATCTTTTGCATATGTCACTCCTGTTTCTTTAAAGGTCTTCACATTATGTCCTAGTTAGCTACTGAAGTGGTGCAACTCTGATGGGAAAAAGATTTTAGCTTAAAAAACAGCCTTGAAGGCATGAAACCTAGAGGATGTTTTTATTTTCATAAGACAAAAACATCTCAGGCTTTTAACAATCAATTAACAGTGCGTCACCTTCACTGGGCTGAAGCTGCTCATCACAGAATTAACAGCCTGTTTGGGCCAGTTGATGAGGGTTTCAAAACTAGAACAACAGCAATAAAACCTATTTGAAATGTACACCAACATTTTGTAGAAAAGCTCAAAGAATTCAGGAAATGGATAATTTTATAAATAAACAAATCTGCAAAGTGTGAAGGAAAGACATCTCCCCAAGGCAGACTTTTTAGAGAAATGTGGGCAAAATAATTTAGAAGATAAAAATATTTTTAATTTTACGGGGTGGGGTGAAGCAGGGATTGTACTTCATTTTATTTTGCTCAGAGAGCCTGCTATGCAGATAGATCAGGGATTGTATCCACTGATGCAGAAACACATTTACAGGGCCAACAACTGAAGCAGCATATTTGAGCTAAAAAGCAGAAAGGAATAGACCTTGAGAGGGGATGGGCATTACCCAGCTCCAGTTGCTTGTCAGTTAGTGTCTTGTATAAATTTCACTTTTGTTTACAGAAAAAAAGAATCATTACTTCACAAGCGTGACTTTATCCTACATTTTTTGGATAGATATCTGAAGATCAGATATCACTGTGTGAGGTATGTATCCACTCTTCACTCACTAGTGTAATACCATATCACCAGTGTAAATTGGGTTGGGTTAGGTGAACCCATCTATAGATATACAGATTCTCCTGCTACCAAGTACAACCTGATAAAAAGGTGCATTTTTTTATAAGCTTAGATTAATAAATCTAAGAGATTAAAGAGATTTATTAATCTCTAGAGAGACTGGAGAAGCAGGTAAGGGGACAAAACTTTGTCAAGGAATTGTCTTAGTGAAATCCAGGATGCATCACAGCAAACACAATAGACAGAAAACCCTTGGAACTGACAACATTTTCCAGTGTCCTTTATGTAGACCTGAAAATCAACACATGCAGCTATGAATAAATAAATAATTAAAATGTCCCTTAAAGGCTACAGCCCTCCCATGCTGGCTCACACTCTCAAGTAGTAACTTGTGCAAGCTGATACCTTTGTTCTCCTGAGACAGTACAGAAAGACATCAGGAAGGAGGGCAGCAGATCCTCCAGATGAGTTTCCTTTGCTGTTTGCAAAACATTTGCCTTAAGAATTTAGAAAATTCCTCTTCTAGTTTATTTCCAAAGTGTAAGAGGAGATGTCTCCCTGTAAATGTTTCTGCTGGCAGTTTGTTTGCTTTCTTATTGGCATCATCAATGATAAAGGAATTTCACGTCTTGAAATGTTTAGATGGAAAGTTAGGAGAAATTTACTCTGTTCATGAGAATTTGCACATTTTTCTTTTACCAGCTGCAGCTGCCACCAGGACCACTTGGATGGTAGTAAATAGTGTATAAATACTACAGAAGCCTCAGACACAATTCATGGGCAGTATTTTTTTGCTCTGTTGCAGAAGCTTTAGACAAACTGAATATTTTGCTGGCAGGATCCCCTCCGGACAGGCTCCAGCTAATCAACCAGCATTTATAATGATTCAACTCGCTTCAGTAAAGAGAAGGGCAGATTTCCATTGACAAACATCATGGACTATTTGGAAAGACTATCTCTATTTCAGGTCAGAATTGAGTTGGATTGAAATGGTGAACTAAGTTTTTGGGGAGCTCTGTGGTAAGTGTTGCTCACAACTGGCAATCAGAAAGTAAGGGCCTTTCTCTGCTGCAGATTTGGTAAGAATGAAAAAGATTTCCCTTTCTGTGCCAATGAGCCTGTGTCAGTCTCCATGTCTCATAGCACTATCTGATGATGTAGTTTTCACATGGTGGTAAACTTCTAAACCAGTGTGACTGATGCCACATGCTTCTTTGACAATATTTCCTCTTAATATATTAAATTAGTTCCAGCACTGTGGTGGCTTTGAAAGTCAGTTATTCAAAATCTGGCAGCAGCTAAGTAGAACCAAGTGATTTTCGTAATGTATTTTAAATGAAAATCATAAAGAAAATTCTCTTTTATTAAGTGCTTGAAGGGTGCTTTTTCCCAAAACCAGTTCTTTTGAAAATGTATGTGCTGACTGTATAGCAATACATTTTCCTATGAAAGCCCTGTCACATGCTATTAGGTAAATTTGTTTTCTGTGGCTATGGAGTAGAGGTCATATTATTTGTTTCAAGTAAATTATCCAATGAATCTTTTCTTTATGACTACATTATTTCTGACTAGGATCTATCGTTATTTGACTGCTTCTACAGAAGGCAGGTATTCTCTGGTGAATTGTTTCTTTTCCACCTTCCCCCCTCACCATTCCCCCTTCATCAGTTGTCAAACAAATTATCTGGCATATTGTGTGAGGCTATTTACTTCTGTTGCTTAAGCGTCCTTCAGAAAATCATCAGTTCAAAGCAGAGCTGCTCAGAAATTCCCTGAAATGATTTTGCTTTCCATACCAATTGTATTCCCTCAGGAATGCAGTCATGTTGATGAAACTTTTATCTGATCTCTATCACAGGCAGAAACCAAAAAAATAACTCGGTGCCCAGGCATCAACCATCCCAGGTGAGTCACCGAGCTATGAAGTCACCAGTTCTACTAAGGTGGGAGCAGAAGGTCTGGTCTTTGTGTGTGTATAAGTGTGCACATGCTCATGTGCTCAGAAAGGACAGGAGAGTGCTAAGCACACCAAAAAATGTCAAATGCCTGAAATCCTGAAAAACAACTGCAATTTGAGTAAACTTTCCTGCCTGGCTGTAGGATGGATCATATATATTTTTAATAGAAGATGTGCTGGGCTGGGAAGTAGGGCACACACTTAGGGTGGAGAAAGGCACTGGGCACTCAGGATGGTTTCTACCTCCACTAATAGCAGTAGTTTACTAGTTAATTAATTAGACTAAGCCAGACATGCAGGCTTCCTTTGTAGTGGCACCTCCAGAGGATGATTCATCCCATACCGATGTAAATGTCTTAGAGAAGGTAATTCTCCTTACATTTTTCTTTCTCTTGGTCTGAGAGAAAGTGTCTTGGACAACTGACTACACACTTATTTCAGAGAAGGCTTAATTGAAGTCCCTGTAATCCTAATGTTAACATAAAAATGTCTAAAGCCTGTGGTGGTCCCTATGCAGAGCTGGTTCTCAAGTCTTTGGCCCTCAAGTCTTTTGCCAGCCTTTCTCCCTATACTCAAAGACTTTTCATGGCATCAGTGAAATCTCATATAGGGACATGCTTCAGAAGAAAATAAATTGCTTCTGTCATTCAAAAAAGACAAGAAAATAAGAAGTGTGACAATGTTTCTAGTCATCTAAGTTTTAAAAACCTCGCATCCATTATCTCATACCCACCTCTCCTCTCCTCGCAGCTTACATAAATGAAATGACCCAGAATCTGACATACCAGCTCAGAAGGGCCCTTCACAGTGTTACCACTGCCTACATGGCAAGGAATGTCATCTCTCATCTTAAACTTCCAGATTCTCCAGGTCCACAATAACACATGGATGCTGTGCTATGGTTATGGGGGATGTAATAAGGAGAAGGTGTGTCTGTGCCAAGCAGCTTTTTAAAATAGAAACACTTCCCTTTGCTGTTCTCCAGTTTGTGACTTCTAGAAAGATGGAATATGGAAGCTACTGCCAATTCACCTACGTACCTCAGGTTCATAAGGATCAAATGTAGTTGCACCCCTGTAGTTCAGACCCCAGGTATTACAAACGTCTTCACTTCTCCCATCTCCTCTTGAGCCTCATCAGTGAGCCCAAGAACTTGCACTGAATTACACTGCACCTGAAACACATTCTTCTAAGAACTTCTAGTCTTGTTTTGAAACCTCCAGTTCCTGAGCACATCCTTCCCCTTAGCAAATTTTTCTAGAGGCTAATCACTTTTCTTTACATAAAACAAGCCTAACTATTTATTTGGATTCATTTGATTATAGCTTCCAGCCATTGATTCTCATTACGATTTTGATTACTGGATTAAAAATCCATTAGTTATGGTGTTTCCTCCATGTAAAAGTTCTCATACATTGTAGTAAAGCCACCTCCCACCTTCTCACTTTCAGTCTTACTCAGTAAGGAATTTTTCTTTATCTGTGTAGCTTCTTTTTTTTGTTATATACTGCTTTCAGATTTGTATTCAATGCTTTCAAATGTGCATGCGCTTTCAGCCACCAGTTACTCTTTTTCACAGCTATGGGTCATTTTGAGTGTTCAAAATACTTTTTCTTAAACAATCCCAAAATTTCATTCCTTTTGCTTCTCCCAGTCAGTTTTGACTCTAATTTTCCATGTTTGACAAATTAGATTTTCTTAGAGTACTGGGTTGGAAAAACTCTTTGCTTGCCTTACTGAATATAAGGAGCTGCCCCTAAGCAGCTATAGTCTTCTCACGTGGGAGATATTCATCTTCACCTATCAGAAAAAAGTCTACATGCACAGTTCCTGTGCTGGGTGCAATACCACGTTGTAAAGAAAATTCTAACATTTGGATTTTGACATCTACAAGATAAAGCAGAAAATAAAAAATGTAATAAAGTAATCTAAAACTGTTGGGTGGAAGTTTGGTTGGTTGGTTTCCTGGTTTTCTTTTATTGTTAGGAGAGAAAGATTATTTCAGTACAAGCTGCATTGGCTCTCCAACCTCTGTTTCAGAAATGCCAAAACCCACACAGATATAGACAGGTCTGACACATTGCAGACATATGTCAAAGGAATAGCCTAGAGCAAGCCTAGTAGCCAAGAGCAAACAGCTACCAGAAGGTCTCCCTGGGCTGTAGCAGTTAGCACATGCATTCATTTGCTGAGACAGTTTTGCATCCTGAGCTATAAATTACCCAACAAAAAAACCAAATGCATGTTAAATATACATCTTGTCTACACAGCGGTGTGTTAGAGATACCTGAGCTAGCTCTGAGAACAATAACATTTCTATGCAGCCCAGTGCCATGCAGAAATGCTAGCTCCAGTCCCAGAAGGTAGCATAGTAGACATGTGGCCATCAAGCCAAATCTTGGCAAGGTCTGAGGCTGCTCCTACTTCTGCAGCTGGTGGTTTCAGCACTTGTCCTACAGTCATTGCACCACACCATTTTGCATGACATCATTGTTGACCTACCACCCCTCTTTGTGTCTGAGAAAGTACCACAGCTTCTTCTAACATCTCTTGATTGGTGTCCCATCTTTCAATAGGACAGTGCTTGCTGCTCCCTCTGCTCTCCCTGAATTATTCTTGTCGCATGAACAACAAACCGCCCTCTTTTCTCCTCCACATCAGGCAGCAGTCCTTCTCTGCCCACCAACAAAACAGCCCTTTTGGCTAGGGAACATCTCAACCCCCCATTTCTCTTGCAGCAAATAAATTGGCCCAAACACCTCTTGTATTAACTTTATTTTTTTTTTTAATTTATTTTACAGAACATAGACAAGTGCTCTTCCATGTCCTTACGAGCAGTATGAATGAACATAACCCCTGGAGTGCTGGCTCCATTCACATAACCTCTTTAACTTGCTTCCTCTTTCCTAGGCAGAGACAGTTGAGAAAGGATGACCACAACAGTCCTTTCTGTCACTAAAAACGTATATAGAAGGACTAGAAAACCCAAACTTCCTATTGGGAGCTTGTGTTTTTCTGTCCTCTAAACTCATCTTCCACATGCCTTGTGGAAGCTTTCTGCATTCAGCATGTCCCAAAAGGGGCAATCAGGCATTTTGCATCTGGAAGCCTCTGGTTATATTCACATCCGGAAGCCTCTGGTTATATTCACATCCCTGTTGTTAGCCTGTAAATTTATCTCGTATTTCCATCCTACCTTGCTGTCCCATTATGTTTCTTTGCTGATGAATGTCACATCCTTGTATCATACAGAGACACAATACTGCTCCTCATTTCTGAGCAGAGCCATCTCTCTAAAAATGTGTAGGTAAACACCTTGCCGGCTTTGTGAGTTAACCGAAGCGTCAAGGGACTCACCTTACCATCTGTATTTCATTTGCAGAGACCAAATGAAGTTTTAATATTCTCCTTATAAAATGGCACTCAGTGAGCCTTTTAAAGTATTACCATTTTGTAGCTTCTTTGCAAGTAGTTTAAAGTTATTTCATCTGTGCTTCAGTGGAACATAAAAGCTTCAACCTATCAGGGAGAGGAGACGCCACAGGAGGTAGCGGGCAATGGTGGAAGTTTCCTTGATAGTGCGTGGGGGTAGGAATCAGAAAAAACTACCCCTTTTCCATGCAACCCTGCTTTCCCTCCCATCCTCTGTCTGGGAGACCAAGTCCTTGGGGCAGAAGCAAGCATATTACGGTGTAAGCTGTATCCTACGCCATTCAGATGGAGATCTACAAACCGTCTAGCACAAACCACCGGTCCCAACCTATGGAAGCAATCCTCCTTGGCAATCCTACTTCGTCCTGCCTCTGATAAAATGTCCTTTGTGGTAATGGTTTCTGGACTGGTACAGGCTCACACCTGGGGTTTAGAGAATGGGCTAATGAGAATACTGTTTCTGTCCATCACTTGGTCATCCAGATTCCAAACCTGAGTTACCAGACTAGTTCTAGTTCCCAGAGTAAGATTGCACCAGACCCCTGAGCAGTGTGAGCAGCACCAGCAAGCAGCGGCAGGGGACAAAGGAGGGATAAACTTGGAAAAGGACAGGCTTGACTGAACAGAGGGTGTTCCCTGAGCAACTGAGCCTGCAACAAAAACTCCATTAAGACCAGTGACAAGAAGAAACAACGGTGGGTTATGGTCACTGATGATTCCCTCCTGCGCAGAATGGAAGCAGCCATTTGCAGACCGGACCCTCTTTTCAGGGAAATTTGCTGCCTTCTTGGGGCCAAAAAAAGAGGGAAAAGAGGGAAAAGAAATTGTATGATCTCTGGAAGTGAGATCAGGCTTCGCAGGAAGATTACAGAGCTGTGGTTTGTATATGCAGGGAGAAGACATGAAAAGCCAAAGCTCAAGTACAGCTGAAACTGGCCAGTGTTGTGTCAGATAACAGGAAGGGCTTTTTAAAGTACATTAATAGCAAGAGGAGATATAAAGAAAACATTGGACTGGTATTTGTTGGAGATGGTCACCTGACAAATAGGGATGAAGAAAAAGCAGAGGCATTCAATGCGCTTTTATCCCCCAGTCTTTAATAATACTGATATAGACCTTGGGCTGCTCGGACCCTGAGTCGGAGGACCACGAGTGTGGGAACAGTGACTTTCCTTTTGTGGATGCTGAAATTGTAAGGGCCCAGCTGCATCAGCTGAATACTCACAAGTCCACGGGGCCTGATGGGATTCATCCCAGAGCACTGAAGGAGCTAGCGGATGTTGTGGCAGGACCCTCGTGATCATCTGCCATGAGATGTCTTGAGAGTCTGGGGAGGTCCCTGCTGACTGGAAGCTAGCTATTGTTATTCCAGTTTACAAAAAGGGAACTGCAGACCTGTTAGTCTTAATCTCTGTTCCTGGAAAAATTATGGAGAAGATTATACCGGGTATTATGCTCCCCATACCAAACTGGGAGGTTGTGTTGACTCTCTTGAGGGACAAGATGCCTTGCAGAGGGGTCTAGATAGATTGGAGCATTGGGCAGTGATTAATGGGATGAAAGTTAACAAGTCCAAATGCTGGATTCTGCACCTAGGGCAGAGTAATGCCAGGCACAAGTATAAATTGGGAGAGGAGTGGCTGGAGAGCAGCCCTGCAGAAAGGGATCTCGGGGTGCTGGTCGGCAGCAGGCTCAATAGGAGTCAGCAGTGAGTCGTGGCAGCCGAGAGGGCAAACCTCATCCTGGGGTTCATCAAACACAGTGTAACCACCGCATCAAAACCGGTGATTAATCCACTGTATTCAGCATTGGTGCGGCCTCACCTTGAATACTGTTTGCAGTTTTGGACCCCACAATTTTAGAAGGATGTTAAAGTACTCAAATGTGTCCAGAGGAAGGCAAGAAAGCTCGTGATGGGGCTGGAAGGCATGTAATACGAGGAGCAGCCAAGGCCTCTGGGTTTGTCTAGTTTGGAGAAAAGGAGGCTGAAGGGTGACCTCAGTGCTCTCTACAGCTTCCTGAGGAGGGGAAGTGGAGAGGGAGGTGCTGAGCTCTTCTCCCTGGTATCCAGTGATAGGATGCGTGGGAATGGTTCAAAGCTGCGCCAGGGGAGGTTCAGACTTAGCAAGCTTATTAGGAAGCATTTCTTTACCGACAGGGTGGTCAAACTCCGCAATAGGCTTCCTAGAGAGATGGTCAAGCATGTCAGTGTTTAAGAAGCGTTTGGACAATGCCTGTAATAACATGCTGTAACTTCTGGTCAGCCCTGAATTGGTCAGGCAGTTCGGCTAGATGATCCTTTTCTTACAACTGAAAATATTCTATTCTATTCTATTCTATTCTATTCTATTCTATTCTATTCTATTCATAAATATGTGCTGACTCAGCTCTACCATTTTTGGAGACAAGTTCTTTTAATAGTTGGTTATAGAGGTCTGGTTTATGAACAATGTCAGCCAGAACATAGCCTATTTTAGCTGCAAATTTTGTGCTATTGTTCTCTTTTCTTCAAATTAATTTGCTGTAAAGATTCATTTTATTACCAATATGGCACTGTATAATTCACAAGTAGTACAACTTTTTTTTGTTGTTTTTTTTCCCCTTGGAGAAGATAAAAACCTCATTACTCATCAGAAGAAATGCCTTATAGTGCTAGCAATTATAGAAGTCTACACCGCCATGGGTCAGATACGCCATCAAAATAGCCCTTCAGATGTTTTGTATTTCTACTGCTTTTCTCAGCATAAACAAAAAAGGCATAATTAGGCACAAGCATAAACAATTTCCTGTCTTTTCTGATTAGCAAAGAAGATTGAGAGTTTAGCCCAGATTCATGCAAGCATTGTATTCATGCTAATGCAGGTCAGGCTGTTTTTTGGAGAAGTGTTCTCAGTTGCCTTTGTGAAGTAAGTGAGCCTGTTTATCATGAGTGTTCACCTTATCTCCTTAGCTTTTATTGCACAGTGTGTTCTGGGTTTTACTCAACTGGTTTTCATGCTGCCAAACCTTGACTGGGATGGCACTTTTCAGTCAGATGAAGTAATCTTTTAGGCATTTAGCATTATATATTTAAAAACACCAGTCAGAGTCTGAAACCCTCTGACCAGGTTCTTTTAGATACTCCACATATGGAGGATGTAATGTTTAATATCAAATTTGCTTATTTGAAGACAGTTGATACACAAGATTCCTGACTTCTGATTTTCTGATACAAAATATAGTGAAAATTCAATACAGATATATTACACTTAGAGTAATAAAAAATATACTGAAAGCACTATACAGATATGTTACACTTGGCAAAATCTAGCAATTGCAATATACAGTTCAATCACAATACCAATGTGATTCTTATCACTGGTCTGTATAATATACTCACTGTCATGATACTGGGCGTCCCAAGTCACCAGGAAGGAATACTTGGGTTGAAGCCAGCTCAGGTCTGTTGCTCTCTTCGAAACTGTTTTGTTAGTGTTTCAGTTTTTATACTGTATGAGCCAACATAACAAATACATATTCACTCTTCCCATACTGGTCTGGCTAACTGAGGGAGACATTTACACCACCAGATGATCTAATCAACTGTTGATAGATGTTTATCTAAAACAAAGGCCACCCTCTGGTCCCCTTTGTGTTGAGCGCAAGTCAGCTTCTTTGCATGTTCTCTGAGCTGCATGGACACAACCACCCTTGCCCATCTCCACTAAGCGTTATTCCACTGTATGGATTTATTCAGTGTCACATTCATCCCTAAGGGTACAGTCAGTCACAACACCTGAGTAATTTAACAGCCTAAATCTTATGGATTCTCTTTGAAATCTGAAATTCTCTGAAGTTGCACAACAGTGTAATTCATATGTTGGCAGCTGAATGCATGGCTTTCTATTCAGAGCATCATATATCAACTCTCCAAACAAGATTTTGCTACTGCCATACTTCTTGACCTAATGAAGTCAATGGTCACTGGGATACACATGACCTTCTTCAAACTTGAGGTCTCCTTGATGGTATTTACTTCAACTTTGCAAAGCACTGAACCTACCCAAACGTATGTCATCGTACTTATGTATAGTAATCTAACACTTGTATCTAACTTTGAAAATTGACTCTCCTTTGAGATAGGGTTTAGACCAGAGACTTTCAGAGTTCACTGTTTCTATGAAAAACAAAGCATCCACTGCCACTGCAAGACACATTCTGGTCTCAGCCAAGCTACAAATATGAAACATTCATTAAATCTCAGTGATATTGATGTACTTTAAGATGGTAGAATGCACTTCTAAAAAAATAAAATATATTTTAGACGCTAGAATCTCTCACTAAGTAAGAACAAAGAGCTGTAAAACGGTTACAAGGCCATGTAAACTGGACATGTGGTAAAAACAATACATGCCTTGCTAATGAATATACTCTTGAAGAAGAACAGAAGGCTGATAACAAGGGAGCATCCCTCCACAGGAGGTGCCCAGACCAGTTGAAAACCAGACAGCTGCTGAATAAAGCATAAAGTCAAGAAAGATTTGCAGTAACTGGAGGAAAGGTAAACGTGACAGTGGGAGATTGTGACCACCTACTCAATTAGAGACTGAATTGGACTACCTCCCCCATGGTACTGGAGCATGTGCACATCAATTAAAGGACCTTGTAACTTTAAATGAAAGAGAAAGACTGTACTAATGAATAGAAATTGTTAAGGTACTAACCAATAATTATAATTAAGGGTGTGTATTTCTGTGTTTTGAACCGTATAAATATTCCTTAGAGTTTGTAGGCTGGTGTGCTAGCTTTGTGGATTACCACCTAGCACCCATCTCTGCAAAAATGATTTAAACAAATAATACCTCTATTCTGTCTGTATGTTGGTGTCTGCACACCGGGTAAATGACCCTGCTTTGGGACAACAATATCGCTTTCTCTAGAGCTTGCAGTTCAAGGGTAGTCCAAGAAGATAATGCAAACAAGTGGGACAAGACACAGCACATCCAAGGAGCCCACCATAGCTTCTGGGAAACTATTCTCCAGCTTCCAGCTCACAGTGGTAAGGGCAAAGTTATCACTGGTAATTCCACAAGCCCATATATATGTGCAACTCTTGGTAGGAAACAAACATTCTTCCTGTGTGGTTACTGCCAGTGAGTGATGTTTTCATATGCTCCAGGAAAGATCTCCAAAAAAGTCTCATTTTTAAAGAGATCTAAAACTTCCCAAACATTTGAGAAGAAACATTTCAAATAGCATACAATCCCCCTGAAAATGGATTGTGAAAGAGGATCACAAATATAACCAGTCTATGAAAGAGGGATTTGAAAGGTACTTCAGTTTAACCTCAAGTCCACACTTCAATACAAGATTGTGGATGAACCATCATGAAGCAGGATTAGCTCTAAAAATGGAGGCATCTTCATCTAGAATAGACTGAATCCATATTTAAACTCTTTTCTGTCTCAGCAAATTTTCATATAACCTTACAGCGGGCAGGAGATATAGGAAACCTAGCCAGGCAATGATAATCAAAGTTCTTCACAATAAAAAGTGAAATATTTCTCTTGTTCCCAGGGTTTCCTTGAAATCCAGTTTCAAAGATCACCACATTTGCAATCAAAGTACAGTTTTGGAGAAAAAAGAATAATCTATTTTGTCATTAAGCAGATTTTAAGACAAAAAAGGCTGTGTTTACCAATACTTTTTTATTGTTTCTTGCTTCCAGCAACCTGTGCTGGTTGGAAAAAATCCAGCCCTCACCATTATTGCTGGAAATGAAGAGGACTGCCTTTAGAACTTCTTTTACATTCTTTCAATAAAACAAATCTCTTTATTTTTCTCTCTGCAGATTTGGTAATTAACTCCTCTGTTTCTTGATCAATTGATGAGGAAAAGACTGACCTGCTCTCCACCAAAAATGCCCATTTGCACTGTAGTAGAAGCAGCACTGAAATTTTCTGTTCTAGTGCAACTTTGATTTAAACATCTACATGTTTACTCCCTCTGAAGAACTGTTAGTGCCTCTATTTCAATCAGTGCAATAACTGCAATTATTTAGGTGTCAGAATAAAATTAACACAGGTATGAAGAGCTACCATATGCCACATATGTACATTGACCAATGAAAATGTACCCAGCCATGACCAAATTCAACTTTGGGGACAGAAATATCTCATGTTACAGCTACTTAAAGTGCTTATTTTGAAAGGCAGACAGCTTTGGATCCTGCCTTGTAGTTCAGTGCAGGCAGGAATAAAAGGACAACAATATCTCCGCACCTCTGAAATGCAAGCTACTTCTCAAAGTGCCTATACAGGAATCAAGGTTATGCTGTAACCTCTGTGAGATGGTTTGTCAACTAATGTACACTGTTATAACTCCGTTAACTTCAGTGCAGCTGTGGCAACTTCTGTCACCTAAGGATCAACTCCAGACTGTCTGGGGTGATCCATGAGTACTCTAAAACACTATATAAAGTAAATGTTTCCTCCCATATGCCAGTGAGATGTTGTGAGAAAAAGCCCCACATACTGAGGGTATTTTGTGATCTCATTCCCAGTGATTTCAGTAGGAATTAAGTATCTAAATACCTAATTTGGGCCTAATATTCTTAATATAATTAGATGTCATTAGTCAAAAAGCAGTAGCCTGGAGCAAAGCACAAATTAATGCATCTACTGTGTCTATAAACTTTGCTGAAATTTTTTATTTTAATTGTACCTTAGACCTTGACTTTTCATCTTTGCCCTAATGTTTAAAACTGATCTGTTTTTTGTTGTTGTGGTGGTTTGTTTTAAATGAAGCTGTTGCAAAGTGAGGAGGAATAAAAGAACACATGCACCAGAAGTCCCAGTGTAATCATGCCTTTGTTCATACTCACAGTCTCCTGTCACACCACATTTGCACAGATTATGCACTGGGATAAAGCTGGTATTTTTCATTACTCCAGTATTGCGAATATTATGCTTTGGTATGATTTTTAAGAATAAACCCAACAAAATATAGAGTCAAAGAGATGAGTTGTAACTAATCACTTATCTTCTGGGCTGGGGAGGAATTATTTATGGCTTTCCATGCAATGATATTATTTCCATGGCCCACTGACCTCTGCAGTTCATTAAGGATACATCAATTCCACATCAGCTATTTTCACACGCATCAGCAGAGAGCCCCAGAGTGCCTATGATAGAAACATTCTGGAATTGTTACAGATGCCGCAAGTTTCATGATGTAACTCCCAGAGTTAGCTCAGCTCTCATCCTTAGACAGCCTATGTTTTCTTAGTTTAAGGCAACAGGATAATGTTGAGAGTAGGCCAAAAGTTTATTGCATGTCATGTTTTGTCTGAACTTCTAATGGGTGCATAGGAAATTGTGTGCAGAATGATGCAGCTAGTCTGCATTCTGCATATTAACAAATTTTCACATGCCACTGATAAACAAAAGGGCCCAGGAGGTATTTGAACTCTCAGGTATTCAGTTCACTTGAGTTAGGGTCTAATTTTTTCATGTACATATCAAAACACATGTCCATGCACACACACAAAAAGAGTGTGGATCACCAATGATAATGTCTGTCATCTGTAAAAATACATACCTATTCTTCATTATGAGTTTTGATATGATTAAGGGGAAATATATACTGCATATTTATCTGAGTTCTTCTAATTTGTCCAATTAAATTAATTTATTATCTCTGAAAATTAAAAAAAAAAAAAAAGAAGAAAAGACACCACTGCTCGATCCCTTCTCCAAAACCCAGTATATGAATTTCTGCACACTTACAGGCTTTCCTTTGGAAAACATCTGTGTTACAGAAAAGGCACTGAACCATAAAATACATGTCAGCCCAAAAGCTGACATCAGATCAAGCACTGAGAGCTCTGTCAGTCCTGACTATATTTCATTTAGTATTTGAGTTGCATCCAGTAATGATAATGAGGACTAAGAGATTTACAGAGATGAGAGTGTGTGGTAGATATTGTAACTTCCAGTTTGTCATCTTGACAATGCGTGGCAGCGAGAGCAGCTGTTACTGCACTATAATGCATTGCTTGCTATGTCTTATTTATTATAACCCATGCACAAATGTCTACATTTTTATAGATACAAACATTCCTATTTATGAAGCTTGTATGCAGTGGGCCAAGCCCAAGAAGCAGCAGCTGCTATACCTCTTGCAACAGTTTTTGATGGATTTGAGATCTAAAGGAATGAAAGAGCAGTTTGCAGAAGAGTCTTTGTGTTGACTTTTTTGTGGAGTAGCAGGAACAACATGAGACTGAGGGCAGAACAGCTTGCGATAAGGTGTTAAGGTGATAAGGTGTAAAAGGAAAAAAGAAACAGGAGCAGCATAATCAATAGCCTAAGGGTGGTTTCATACAGCTGGTCACCCTGCATCTGCTCAAAATCATGGACTAAATGACGGAGGCTTCTCTCACTACTGTTATCCATTCACACATCTCTGTTATGGCTGTACAGCAGGTGTAAAAGTTATTTTCTGGGAAGGAAAAGGAAAAATGGCAAAAAACAAACTCAAAGACACAGCTACAAATGAAACCAGATCAAGCAAGTGTCTGATCGTGAAATAAAGCTGTCAGTCATACAGCCTGACTTCAAGAGAGCTGCCACTCACCCAGCTAATTCACAGTTATAAAAGATGGCATACTACAGACACTCCATTCACCAAGCCATGCGTGTGCTAAGCATGGCTGAGTGAGTGGAAGAAAGGAGTGACAAGTGTGATACTTCACTACTGCGAGACCCATTGGAGCTATTGTTTCACATTATGAAGAACTGCTGTGAAAGCATAAAATTGATAACTTGAATACATCATGCTAAACCCATATTGAAGAAAATGAACTGAAATTGATTATGCTTGCTACATTCTCAATTAATTTCTATGCACTTTAAACACTGCTTTTATATTTCTTTTTTTTTCTTAAGGAGTAGCATTCCATGCAACAGGCAGAGCTGTGATATTGACTTACTTTATAAACCTCTTTAGACCTCAGGTATTGATTGTTATGCCTCATTCAAAGTATTGACTTTCTATATTCAATGTTATCTGTACTATGAAATAATCAAGTATTTAAATAAAAGGTCACATTATTGCTATAACTGTGGTGTGGTTCTCCGAGCTTAAACATGAACATTTGTTAGTGGTCAGAGCCTATTTCTACACAGAAGCAACCACAACATTGAAGAAATGCTTAGTGAGATTGTTCTGTAACCAGTAACACCCACACCCCCTGCTCCGTGGGGGACAAAGGGCACGTATGGAAAGAAGTATGAACCAATGGTTAAAAGAATGTGCAAGTATAACTCCACGGTATTCAAAAGTTTCATTTGAAACTTATGTAGGTTTCCACCCAAGTCTGTCACATCATTAGAAATTTTTTATCCAGTAAAATACGTATTTTTTAAAAAACATATTCACACTATCTAGAAAAACTGCTTCCAAATCCTCCCACTGAAAAAGATCACCACTGGAAGCCTAAGGTCATTCTGATCTGATGAGATTTACAATACATTTTTTAAAGAACAGTTTTACTGCACAGTTTACAGGTTATGAAGAGAAGAGATGATTATTAAAACTGCTGAAAGTTTCAGTTCAGGACCGGGTTCACTTTTGGGAAGAGGTTCCAGTAATTCAGGGGACTTGATACAGAAGAAGTTTGGTCAAGCTCTAGCCCAGTCTTTCCTATGTCATCCTCCTCTGTCAAAGGAAAAATACCATTCTGCCTTTAGACATCATTCGCTGCAAGTACAGAGCTCCAAATGCTTTTAAACATTAAACCAAGCGTACATACACTGTTTGAAGCTTATTAGAGCCATATTCCAGCTGTGCTATGCTGATGGAAAGGGCAAAGAACAGCAGACCAAAACAAATCAGTGTCCAGGCTTTTAATTTTCTCTCCGTGATGAATTGAGATGGTCTCCCACGGAGAAGCAGCTATGGATAAAAGCTGTTCTAGTCTTGTGGGGTCAACAAGGCCAGCAGTGATGACACCATTATTCCTTCCCTGACATGAAAAATCTCCTCCTTCAAAGGTCCAGATGGGACAGGTTGAAGAAAAGTTTTCTGAGAGGGCAGAGTTTAAACTCTCTGAAATATCTGTGCTAATATAAAAGCTGGAAGAGTGCTGAACTGATCAGCAAAGCTACAACACAAGACCTTCATGTTAGAGGAACAGCAGTAGAAGGTTATCTCCTTCTCCCCTCCTCCTACAGGGCCAACACTCAGACACTGCTCAATTGTCAAGCTGCTTTTTTCCTACTTGCTTATGCTAGTGACTGGGCAGGCACGAGTTAGGACCTCAATACCATCTCTACAACTATGCCTACCATGATGGCTCTGCACTGCACGGCATAGGATGGCTTTGTAGAAAGGTAGCAGCTTCCACACAAGGTTTGATGATGCATGTGAGAGAACAGTTTTGGCTGAACTCCTAACATAAGTGAAGACCCCTGAAAATGTATAATTGCACAGACAGAGAGAAGGCACAGGGTTACTATGCTGAGTGGCATACTTTACTAACAGCTGGCAAGTCTACTGGGCAGGAATTGCATCTTTCTTTGTGCCTGCATAAAATTTACTACCTGTTGGCTGCTATTGGAATTTGGAGGAATCATTTGTTTCCTGGATGATTTTAGAAAAGACCTCAAAAAGCTCCTACCCGACTACTGCTTTTAGGTATATAGCCCAAAGCTCTGTAACAGGACCCAGCTTACAGCGTAAAAACTCTAAGCATTTTCTCAAAATCAGGTTCTGTTAAGGTAGCTAAAACTAAGTTACCTTAAGGGAAAAAAAAAAAAAGAAAATCTAAGATCCTGGCTTCTGTGAATTCTAGATCCTATAACCAGTAGATGCGCGATCCAGAAAATAGCCTTGGTGGGCTCGAGGCCAGCTGATTTTGGAAGAATTCCATGTCTGTAGTTGTAAGTACCTTTCTTTTTTACGAGAAAGAGAAAGGTTAACAAGTGCCATCCTTTTGGAAAACCCATATTCATGTTGCACTGCTGCTGCATACCAGCCTCAAGTTGGATATATCAAGTCTGTGTTCCTGATTGCTGAAAAAAGGATAAACCCTCATCTCAGATTCTGATTCAAATTGTTTGACAGAGGAGTGTCTCCATCCTGCAGAAATCTGTCTATTGAGAAACTAGCCTGAGACACTAAAGGCCATGGGGTGAAAAGTTAATGCATTAAATCCCAGCAATGCTGGTTGCCACAGCCATCCTTGTGTCGGTACTTTGTCGAGATCCTTCCCAGCCGAATTTATTGTCATGATTTATATGAACACAGAGAAGAGAGAGGTATGAAAAAGTTCCAAGGAGATCTTACTCATGGGACTACCATGCTAGTATGGATTATAAAAAATCCAAGACAAGGGGCAAATATGTTATCAATGGAGATTGGTTTGGTGTTTTTACTAGCTGTGTCATTTTGAGTCATTGAAAAGATTTGGATAATAATTGCAAATATGAATCACAATCCAAACTCGATTTCCTATAAAGAGAAACAGTTTTATACAGTGTAATATTGTATGGGTAAGACAATCACCTAAGAACAAATAAAACAATAATCCATAAAACTGTACAGCTAGAGAAGCGTAAAGATCGAATATAATTTTATATGCTTTAGCAAATGATGACTCAATGTCTGACATGCAGCACATGATTAAAACAAAACCCAGACTGCTACAGAAAATTTGAGAGTGTGTCATTGTTTCAGTTGCGCTGGAGTTAGCTTTCTTACTAGCAGCTGGCACAGTGCTATGGTTTGGATTTGGGATGAGAATGGTGTTAATAGCACACTGGTGGTTTTGGTTGTTGCTAAGCAGTCAAGGCCTTTTTTGCTTCTCACACTGCCCCACCAGCGAGTAGGCTGGGAGTGCACAAGAAACAGGGAGGAAACACAGCCAGGAGAGCTGACCCCAACTGACCAAAGTAATATTCCATGCCACATGGCATCATGCTCATAAAGCTAGGGCGAGAAGAAGGAAAGGGGATGATGTTCAGAGTTATGGTGTTTGTCTTCCCAAGTAACCGTTATGCATGATGGAGCCCTGCTTTCCTGGGGATGGCTGAACACCTGCCTGGGGACGGGAAGTAGTGAATGAATTCCTTGTTTTTCATTACTTGCGTGCACGGCTTTTGCTTTATTTTTTAAACTGTCTTTATCTCAACCCATGAATTTTCTCACTTTTACCCTTCCAATTGTCTTCCCCATTCTGATGTAGGGGGAGTAAGTGGGAGGCTTCGTGGTTCTGGGTTGCCATTTGGGGCTAAATCATGACAGGGTTCCATTCAAAAAAGTGCTGTATGTGTTACAGGGAAAATCATCGTAAGTTATTTCACTGATATAGCCCTAGGAAATTTGCAGAACTCACAGTCCTGCAGCTCCAAATCATGTCAACTAATCCTTCCAAAACCCATCTTCCACCTGTCACCATCATTTACTCTATCATTAACTCCATATATACAGGAAATTAAGTAAGAGGTGAAGAGGATGCCCAAACCCGTGCTATAAAACTAATACTGTTATTAGTAAGAAACACACTGTGTATAAATATTATGGTGTGCTTTTCTACTAATGTATGCAAAGCACCACTTTTTATATGAGTAATGACAATTTTACTGACAACACTTGAAGCTAGTAAAGGAATATAAAAGAGACAGATTTTTTATCCTAGAGAAGAGAAGGCTGTGAGGAAACCTTATAGCAGTCTTTCAGTACTTAAAGGGTGCCTACAGGGAAGATGGAGAGGGACTCTTTATTAGGGAGTATAGTGATAGGATGAGGAGTAGCAGTTTTAAACTGAAAGAGGGCACGTTTAGATTGGGTATTAGGAAGACATTCTTTACTGTGAAGGTGGTGAGACATTGGAACAGGTTTCCCCAGAGAAGTTGTGGATGCTTCCTCCCTGGAAGTATTCAAGGCCAGGTTGGATGAAGCTTTGAGCAACCTGATCTAGTGGAAACGATCCCTGTCCATGTCAGGGGGGTTGTACCCAGATGATCTAGTTTAAGGTCCCTTCCAACCCAAACCTTTCTATGATTCTATGGTTCTATGATACGTGATATGAGTTAAGCTGTCAAAAAGTGTAGCAGAAGCTAAAGATGTATGTGGTTTTAAGAAGCAATCAGACAAATTCAGGGAGGAAAGCCCATACGAGTCATTAAATGCTAAGACACCATCTCCTCCAGGATGCACCTCAGTCATTGACAAGGAGGCAGGAGAGCATTTTGGGGACATATGTCATTGCACATCTTTGTCCCCTCCTTCCCTCAGCATTTGCTACTGGTTACCAGTTAGCAGCTTCCAATCTGGCTGTCTATTATTTTGCCTCTAAGATCTGTTACTTCAGTCAAAATGTATGAACAACGTTTCTCCCTTAAATTAGCATTAATCCCGTGCTGGTGCTGGGTGAGTTTTGCCCTGGTAATGACTTGAGGCTGGAGGCAGCTGCCCTGGAGCTGAATGGCGGCTGCAGGACAGCCCAGGGACAGAGAGCACCACCCACCAGCTGTGCTAACACAACAACATGAGTCCTTTCTTGCTGGAGGACCTACCCTAAAGACTACTCTATTTTGTGGTCAGTACAACATCATGCTTTCTTGCAGCCTGTATTTATACCATGGTAGTGCCTTAGATGTCCCCAGAATTATTTGGCACTGCAGTGCTGGGTGCTGCCAGGGAAAGAAATCACCTGGAAGCCCTTTTAAGAAGGAAGGACACCAAACCATGCTTCTCTGGGGCAGCTGGGATCTGGAAGCAGAGGCAAGACTGCTGTTAGAGAGGAGGGTTATCTTCAGATGCACCACACATGCTCCACAGAATAGATGTGTGGGGGGGGGATCGTGGATCTCTAATACCCAGAGTTTGCAGCGCTAGGGTGGGATCTGTCGACAGCTCATTGATAGCAGGTTTATTTATGTAAAGTCACCTAACAAACAGTGTCCTTCAAAACCACTAGTACCATAGTATGGCAATGCCTTCTTCAAATTCCCTCAAGGCAGATGCAGCCCCAGTCAACAGGAGGGCCCTATAGTAATATGGCCAAAATACATGTATTAGTCTCAAAAGCATGTGGCCAAGGCACTGGGGATAAGAGAGTGAGTGAGAGGCCTTAGAGCTACCTGGTAAACCTGTGTCTTTCTTTCCAAGACAGTATATCAGACTTATGAATAAAATGACCCAACTACCACTGCCAGTTCCTACCACAGACCTTTCAAATAAATATTCTTCTTTCACATGCATTTACAAGGGTTGCACTCAATTCCTCCAAATAAAATGTAAATGGAACAGATGATGTAGTCAGGCCTCATGCTGGACAACTACACAGGAATGACTTGGCAGCATTTATTAAAATGGAGGTCTAAAAGCAAAAATGAAAGGGACTCTTCAGAAAGATAGAGCCTGTCCTCCAGGTAGGAGCAGCAAGGTCATGTGCAGGCTTACCAATACAAGTGTCCATTCCTACAAAGCTGCTGCTTTTTTTCTGCAATTACTGCCTGAAGTCACTTCATCATCATGCAAAGGAGAAGAGAAGTATGCTGTTGCTGCTGTCAACCCCACCGTGCTCCTAGTAGTATTCCCTATTGTTGGTACCTCTGCTGCAGCCAAGTGCAGAGACACACAACTGTAGGCAATACTTCCCAGAAGTTTCTAAAGCAAACATGGGTCACCATCAGTAGCAAATGTAACAGTCCCCGATTCCTCAATAAAATCCCACAGGAAACCTATGCCAGACGAAGGATCTGAATCTATAACCCTGACACTGGTCTTTTTCACAGATAAGAACTTCCTTCTTTGCACATCCTCTTTTGTACCACAGAAGCTGGAAAAGAAGCTGGAAAATACATTGTTGGAACTTAGACGGTTTTTGAAAGCAATGTCTAAGTGACTATAAAAAACCCCAGAAGTACAACTCCTGAACTCATCTGTCCAACCTCAGTGTTGAACAGACAGCAACAGTGTTAGAAATTTATCACACTGTTTTATTACTATATTGAAAGGTATCTGGAGAGCAATACCATAATCAGCATTTTCACATGCACTAGAAATTGTAATAAGCTTTTAGAGAGCAGCTGGCTTTACATCCTAGTTCAGAACAGATGTGTCCACCCAAAAGCTAGAATACTGCATCACTGAATCTTTGACAGGGAATTTGACTACAGGTAACCAGGCCTTTCAACACAGACATTCATTTAGAGGCAAACTCCCCGGCATTCCTTCCATGTATCTCTGAAGTTAGTAATGCCTCTGGAAGAATTTAATTTAGCTTTGTCCCTGAAAAAATGCACTTGTCTTTTTTTTTTTTAATTTATTTTTAAAGCCATTCTGTGTCCAGAAAGCCTGCTATCTCACCCCAAAGTAGAGAATTTTTATCTGTCCACATTTTTTTAAAAATTTAAGCCTGGAACTACAAAGCATCAATAACTTATTCAAACCCCTTCATTCCATCTGATATTTTTCTTCCCCAGTCCCTGATTGGTAGGGCTTAAACAACGTTCCCTTTTCATTTAACTTTTCTTTGTTTAATTTCAGGGAAGGTTTGCACGCATTTTTCTCTTTAGGTTTTTTGTGTGTGTGTGTGTGTGATGTAGTTTGGGACTTTTTTTTTGGGTTGTGTCTGTGCGTGTGTTTGCAAAACAATTGCGTGTTTCAGAATTTTCCCCAGAAAAATGAAAAATGTCATTCCTGGCCTGAAACCAGCAGGTGGAGCCACACCAGCTTCCTATGCAGCAGAATTACTTCTGAGTGCTGAAGGAAATCTCCATCATGCAAATATTTTTCAGCTGAGCAAAAAACACTTGGCTTTTCCTGAAGAACCTTCAACCGTATCTCACCATTATCACTGTGACTGTATTTAGTTGTGGCAGAAGGGTATTTCTGCAGGAAACAGGCTAGGTATTTCACAGCAACAATTCTGTCAAATGCCTCTGCGAGGGCTCAGCTAAGAACTCAGGGCCAAGACTGAATACCCAGCCTGCTGATACACATGTGGCATCAAAGCATGCAGGCAGCATTGCACAATTTAAAAACCGTGGAGATTTGAGGTTTTATGCACGCTGTTGCTCTATACCAGCGCCATACTCCAAACCAACACACAGAGAGGCAAGATCCCTGGGATACATGCAGCAGTATTTTCTGAGGAGCAGGGCAAAAATTCCTACTTACCCTACATTTATTATGGCCTTCCCCCTTTGCCTGCTCAGATTCCACCTCCTCCCAGGCCTTGCTAATGCTGGTCACCTCTGAGCAGGCTGAAGCAGCAGCCCAGCTTTGACAAGTCCCCTGCATGTGCACTTTCTCCTCTCTGTGCCCTAAGCAGGAGCAAACGCACACAGTCTGAAAGGCAGCATGGGTGACGTTCAGATGCAGACAAGGGAGAGAGCCTGCCTATGCTGTCTCTTGACACATTGAGGCCAGGAACAGAGATTTCTGACCTTGATGAAAGAAAGCAAGGCTGGATTCTCAGTGCCAGCAAAGTCATGGGGATCAAGAGCCCTGTCCCAGAGCTGTAGCTAGCACAGTCCAGGGCCCCTGGAGCTTTGCACGTGGAAGCAAGGAAAATCTGAGGGCCAGGGGGACCTGAGCACTGAGACGGTGACATCTCTGCCACAGGCGATATCTCTCCCATACTCCCATACTATTTCTATTTATGGGACAAAAATGGAGTCATGATTGCTTCAGCTCTTCTTCCGAAGGCAAAGAAGATCTGATGGGGAGCACACCGGGTCACCATTTCACCAATTCAGCCCTTGAACAATGTCCAGACAGGAACAGACAATGCAGAAAGACATAGGTAATGGGTGATGTGTTACCACTCCCAAGAGGACCTGGAATGAAACCACAAGCTAATTCCATACAGGCCTGTAATAAGTTCTTAGATCATGATTGCTTCTGCTTTGGCCTCAAGTCTACTAGCGGGTCCCAGCAGCCCAGACTTGACTTCCCAGTCTAACTCCACTCATGTCGCAGGAGCTCACAGAAATCTGCTTTAAGTCCAGGTGGTAGAGCAGAAACATCTCACAGTGCAGTGAGACAGGTGAGTCTCTGCTACAAGGTAACACTAAGTTCAAGATTCAGAGATAAAATAGACCTTTCAAGGGAACCTGAGTTAAAGCCTTTGATACTACTTGGAGTTTGGGAAGGAACGGGTAACTGATTTAAGGCATAAACTCTGTTCCCTCAGTGCATCAATGGTACAAGCCTTTTGAGAGCATAGGTGTGGTTTCTTCAAATAACCTCTGAAGCAGATAAGATTACTGGTCAGGCAGTTGGTCTGATGATTGTTGCAGGACCCTTCCATCTTCTTCTGTCTTCTCTTCCGTTTTAGAATGGTGCTCTTTGCTTAGCCTGGACCAAATTCAAGGCTCATGTAAGGCACTGTCTTAGCTGCCAATTCCTATGATACACTGCATGATCACAAAGGTCTGCTTTTGTGGACCTAGAGATAAAACCAAAGTTTTACCTGAAGCTGACCAAAAGATTCCTGTTTATTGTGGTGAAATATATTAAGCCTACAAGGATTTTGCTACACTAGATAAATACCTACACAGATAAAAAACAAAGCTGTGAACTGTTCAGGCCCCATAATGGCAAGCTTTCCTACACTTCGGTGTGCTGAACCCCAGTACCTAGAAAATGTGCTTACGTTTCTATTCCTCAGACACATGATAATTTAATACTTTGGACAATATGTCAGTACTAAGTCAAATACTTTCCCCTGACTGTGCCACAGGGCGTGTTGCTGATTGACAGGCAGCAAGACAGATACACCTTTCCATTCTTAACAGTGACCTGCTACTTTTTATTTGCACACGATTAAGGAATAAAAAGCAGCTGATTTTTCTTCTTAATGTCAAAATACAGCAGGTCAAACTTTGCTGTTAGGGACTCGTGATTTCAAATTCCAGTTTTAAAGAAAGACAAAATGTAGATAATAAAAATGGTAGAGTGAAAATAGCAACCCAAATCCTTGGCTCTGGACCATCTATGTAATCAGGAAGGATAAAGAGAATTAATAGGAACTGCTCTATCCATTGTAACAGGTTACTTCTTGGGAAAATTTGGTCAAATATCAGGCCCCTAGCAATAGCTGCATTTTCCGCAGTGTTTGGAGTGATAATCTGTGCTGTATGTAAAACATATGGGTAGACTTTGAGACGGGATGCTTATATAACTATTAGTTGCTACTATTTTTATAGCTTGAACAAACTATCACCACCTCATTAATTTAACTCCAATTGGGCAACCATTTTGGAGGGGTAATAATCCCAGCTGCTGAAAGTCTAACTGCACTGCCAGGAATTGCCTGCCACAGTATCTGACAGTATCTGAAGCACTGAGAATGTGGAAGCCATCTGAGGTTTCACCTGAATGTCAAATACACACAATCAGATTGCTCGTAACCTAACGGGCACTCTGAATTACTGGCGACACCCCCCTGCTTCATTATCGGTTGATGGTTGTTTCAGTGCTGGAGATTTATACAACACTTTCTTCTCCAAGTTCCAGCTTTCCTGGGAGACACAGGCTGATCAGTTCACTTGGTTAAATGAACCAGAATGGGAGCTGGAATACACAAGAGAGACATGTGGTACTGCTAAACCTTTTCCACAGTGCCTGAGCGTTGTCTATACCAGCATTCCAGCAGTTTCAGTATTAGCTGAGTCAGTGGGGATGATTTCAGTAATTTCCTTGGGCTCTGTGTGAACTGTAAAACCAAAAATAGCGACTAAAGCAGCAAGGGGATTTTAGATCCTTTGCAGCTACCATGTGCAAGCCTGAAAAATGACTTGAACTGAGAAACAATATTATTATCTACTACAGATTTTTTTTTTGCACAGTAGCAAATAAGGGACAGATTGCTGTTCTCTTTAAGAGCAGCCACTGACTTCAGCAGAGGCAGGATCAGGTCCAGCTAATACCTCTGTTGGATATGTTCAGAGTAGACTTAAGTAGTCTCTGTAACTCACCTGATCTGAAAGCATCCCACTTAATTCCTGAGAAGTTCCTCCATCAAAGAAACAAAGAAACAACAAAGAAAATGCTGGTGCTTTGCTGGTTGGATATGCTAATTCATCCCTCCACATGGATGAGAATATGCTTGGGAGCAAACCTCCTGAAGAGGACCAGAAAGATGGAGTGTGTAGTCATAAGGTAATAACTTGCATATTCTGCAATTTTCAGGGTTTTTTCCTTCCCCCTCCCACTGTGGCTATGAATAAGAACACACTTTCAAATATCCTCCCATGCCTCTGCTATATAAGCCGAAATGCAGATATTCTCACCACCCAACAGCAGATTTAGAATTGGTGGAAAATTACTGTCTTGGACTTTTGGTCCAACTGTCCCATGTGCGTGTTCTTCCTCTCTGCTGCCAGCTGAGCCTGAGCCAAGCACAATCCTTCTCTGTTTCAAAGCAATGCTGCCTCATTTACAATGTCACACCTGTGGATTTCCAACATGCCTAGAAGCAATATGACATTTATCAGGAAGGTGTCACACGATTTGTATTCCCTGGATCTAAGTCCGGGCACATCCAGTTACGAATGGACTGCAGCAGGGTGCCTGTGTTATACAGGGCTGATCCTACATAAAGAGCCAACCAGTGATGGGGGGAAGCCTATCCCTGCTTCCCAGGAACGGATGTGGATGAGGGAGCTGCTGTTTGCTTTGCATGCTGCCCTTCCTTGTTGAAGCTGCTTGGTGGCCCCCCTTGCATGTCTTCACCATAGTTAACGGAAAAGCAGAAACTTAACACTACAGTCAGGACTGCACCACACTTAATTAGAAGGACATTAACTTTAACCTAACTAGCCTTTGCAGAGAGCTAAGCTGTACAAGCCCAGCAGGACATTAATGGCAGTCTCTGCTGAAGCTCATGCTTTCATGATTTCATTATCACTACTGTGTAGACAATTTGAACTTAAGTTGGTGCTGTCATGCATTAAAGGGCCTTAAAAACCCATCCTGAAGTGGAGCACATGCATCCCCCATAGTGGGAACATTTTAAATAACTGATAGCTTTCAGTATGCAGGTTTGGGCAGTTCTCTAGACTATCTTATGCTCTGTCTTACTTTAATATACTACTGTCAGTTCCTACCCTATTCTGTCTTTAAGCTTTAGTTCCTAGTGAATGTATAAAGCCTGTGCCGGCTTTAATTTTTTTTCTTTTTCCCATTCCCATTGACCAGCATTTGCTCTAGTCCTACCTACCACTACATAATTTGATTGATCAATAGCATGTGTAAAACTGTATCAGTAAGTTTTTCTGTGAGAGAAAAATGGTTGTATATTTTTAAGCATGAAAAATTCACATCCACACAGTTATTTGACCTCATGTAATACACGGAGCTGTTAAACCCAATTCTGTATCATGGCTGATGCTATTTGATAATGGTCTGGTTCATTACAAAGATCAGCCTTTCAAATTTACTTCTTCTCCAGCTCTGCTCAAACCATGACATTCTCATTAAGCAAATGCAGAGCCTTGTCTTTTAGTTCTCTTAATGATAACGTAAATGAAGAGTGTTCCCCTTAGAATTAACTCCAGAGACAGTACTGGACATGTCACTGAAACTAAGTGACCAAACTCTCATCAGTAACTCTGACGGGTGGGATGGAATAGCTGTTCTTTGGGGTACTATGGTACAATCTGACAGAAGTTATTCCTGGATGAAAAGACCGTATTACATTTAATATAAGAAGGCCTCCAACAAAAACAATACATTAATGATGGCAGAGCTGTTCATCTACCTATTAAGCACCAACTCACCCTGCTACCCAGCCTTTTTCATTTAACAATACAGACTTTATAAGGTAGAAAGACCAAAGCATAGCACTTCCTAACGGGCTTACTTTTACCTGTATTTTGTATCCCTGTTATATAACAATTTGCAACTACAGCTGTTCATGTTTGCCATTTGCATGTCAAACACAACTGAAACCCCTTTTTAGTAATCTTACAATATAACACCATAAGAAATAGGAACTTGGATAGACCAAAAAAAAAAAGTTAGACTAGAAAAAGAGATTTACCCAAAAAAAAAAAAAAAGTATTGCCCGAGATAACTAAAAGCAAATTCTGTAAGCTCTGTAAGCTATATATTTCACCACAGAATATAATATTGACATCTAACAGGTGGAGGAGCACAGAATTTTAACAAGAAAAAAGTTCTTTCAGCATAATAAGGATTTATAAACCTCTGGTCATAAGTTACACACTAAACAAAAGCAGTAAAAGAGAAAATTTTATTAATTTAATTTTAATTTATTTTATTATTATAATTTTATTAATTTAAAATTTAATTAATTACCAGCTGGGAGAAATGGGGTTACTGTAGCTCACTCTTGAAAGTGTATATGAGAAACTGTAATAAGCAACTGATTTTCTAACTGTCTACATTTTAGACAAATCTAAAAAAACCTGCATGGATGCATAAATTTTGCATGCCTAATACATTTGTATGTAAAACCCCCAACATAAGAAGGACATGTAGCTCTTGGTATGAGTCCAGAGGAGGCCCACAAAGATGACCAGAGGGCTGGAGAACCTCTCCTAGCTGAGAGAGTTGGGGTTGTTCAGCCTGGAGAAGAGAAAGCTCTGGGGAGAACTTAGAGTGGCTTTCCAGTAGTTAATCAGGGCCTACAGAAAAGTTGGGGAGGGACCCTTTATCAGGACTGTAGTGATATGACAACAGGTAACAGTTTTAAACTAAAAAAGCGTAGATTTAGGAAGATATTATTTACTCTGAGGGTGGTGAGACTCTCTGGGCAACTCAGAGAGTTGTGGATGCCCAGAGAAGTTGCGGATGCCCCATCCCTTGAACTGTTCAAGGCCAGGTTGGATAGCGCTTTGAGCAACTTAATCTAGTGGAAAGTGTCCCTGCTCTTTGCAGGTGGTTTGGAATTAGATGATCTTTAAGATGATCTTTGGATTAGATGATCCCTTCCAACTCTAGCCATTCTATGATTCTATGAAAAAACAGTTGTTGAAAAAACAGTAATAGTCTCTGTCTTTGCTTCCCTTTATTATTAGGTACTTTGATTTTGGAGAGTTCCCTATGAAAAATTTCAAATGTTCTTCATTGTGCTGACTCAAGACAACTGGTATTTTGAAACAAAAGTTGTGTGCGATGGCAGTGTTGCAAGAATATTGATGGATTTTGTGCGTTTGCCTCTATGTGAAGTCCTACTGTAATAGCCAGTAAGTGTAATGATATTCAGCTCCTTATGCATCTCAAAGACTACCAGGGACACCTATATTCTTCTCCTGTATTTCAAATGGGGATACTGAGGCACAGGAAGACGAAAAGATTTCTTTCAAGTTTCCTGTCTGCTTGTACAAAGGTGTGCACAGGATGCTGGTGGGCTTTCTGTATCTCCAATTACACCGGAACTTAGTTGCCTCCAAAATCCCCAAAGTGGTTTATTTGTGGAGCTGTGACTCTTCTCCAGTAGAAATAAAAGCAGATACTCATCAGGATTTGCCTTGATGAGAATCAGAGAAAATTGTAGCAGAGAAAATGTTTTGCACCCATGTAGAGCCTATTTGAATCTGATGGCTTTTGTGGTGATAGGAGCAGCTGTGCCCGCTCCCCTGATAGGATAATGAGATCTGTGAGTCTGTAGTATGCCTTTTCAAAACCAAGGAGATCTAGCCTGATATTTATGTTTTACTTGGGACAGACTTCCCCCCTCTCTTTTCTGCACCCACCTTCTGCTCCTTTGCTCCTCCAGTCACTGCAGATTTGCAGGATGTCCAGATCATGGCCAATGAAGATGCTTGTCCCCAAGGAACAAAACAGCAGAGGCAATAAGGAATAGTTTAACTGAATACAAAGATGGGATGGACAGAAGGGAATAAAACAACTGTATGTAAAGAGCTGATATATAAACAAGTTCCCTTTCCTTCTTTCCTTTCCTATCCTCATTCCTGACCCCGATTTGTGTGCATGTAGGTCAAAAGGAAAGAAAATTGCCCTGCTATTAGGAGTTTACTGGCTGCTGGATTCAGATACCCTCTTAAATAATCAGTGCACACCTTTCATCTGGCTTTCAAATTTATTTTTCCCCAGGTTCTGGGAACTACTGCACAGCCACACACACACTAAAAGATTGTGTATTCTTGATTTTGTGTTTTCAGATCACAAAATATTTCATTCCTACCAGCCTTTACTTTCATCCCTCTGTTCAGAAATAGCTATATTGAGGTTGTCTCTGCCTTTGTTCAAAGATGTTGAACTGCAGTTGAAATTCATTGCCACTTTTCTCAATCCATACACAGATGCTCACACAAAGTAAGATGCTTTTCTCCTGCTCAATGTGAAGGTAAATGAAGCTCTGGTCAGGCAGCACAAGGGAAAAGTGTTTCCATCTGAAAGAAAATTTCCTCTTGCAAAAGTTCTGCTTTTATAGAAGTCCCAATTATTTTATTTTTACTGAATCCCACTAGTAGGACACACAGGATGTCACCTTGTTGCCTATTTTATGATACAGGACAGCCAACATGGCTTTACTAGGGGCAAGTCCTGCCTGACTAACCTGGTGGCCTTCTATGATGAAGTGACTAGGTCAGTGGACAAGGGGCGACCTATGGATGTAATCTATCTGGACTTCTGTAAGGCCTTTGACACAGTTCCTCACAACATCCTGCTTGCCAAATTGGAGGGATACGGATTTGATGGGTGGACGGTTCGGTGGATAAGGAATTGGCTGAATGGTCGCACCCAGAGGGTGGTACTCAATGGCTTTAAGTCCAGATGGAGAGCAGTGACTAGTGGTGTCCCTCAAGGGTCCGTCCTGGGACCAGTACTGTTTAACATTTTTATCAGAGACATAGACAGAGGGATTGAGAGCACCATCAGCAAGTTTGCAGATGACACCAAGCTGTGTGGTGTTGTCGATACACCAGAGGGACGGGATGTCATTCAGAGGGACCTGGACAGGCTGGAGAGGTGGGCCCAGGTGAACCTCATGAGGTTCAACAAAAGCAAGTGCAGGATTCTGCACCTGGGAAGAAACAATCCTCAGTATAAATACAGACTGGGGGATGAGATATTAGAAAGCAGCCCTGAGGAAAGGGACTTGGGGGTGCTGATGGACGAGAGGCTGGACATGAGCAGGCAATGTGCTCTCGCAGCCCAGAGGGCCAATCGCATCCTGGGCTGCATCAAAAGAAGTGTTGCCAGCAGATCCAGAGAGGTGATTCTGCCACTTTACTCTGCTCTGGTGAGACCTCACCTGGAGTACTGTGTGCAGGTCTGGAGCCCTCAATATAGAAAGGACATGGACCTGATGGAGCGGGTCCAGAGGAGGGCCACCAAAATGATCAGGGGGCTGGAGCACCTCTCCTATGAGGACAGACTGAAGGAGCTGGGGTTGTTCAGCTTGGAGAAAAGGAGGCTCCGAGGAGACCTCATAGCAGCCTTCCAGTACCTGAGGGGGGCCTACAGGAAGGCTGGGGAGGGTCTGTTTACAAAGGCCTGCAGTGACAGGACAAGGGGCAATGGTTTTAAGTTGGAGAAGGGGAGATTTAGATTGGATATTAGGAAAAAATTCTTTACCATGAGGGTGGTGGAACACTGGAATAGGTTGCCCAGGGAGGTGGTTGAGGCCCCTTCCCTTGAGATATTCAAGGTGAAGCTCGACGAGGCCCTGGGCAACCTGGTCTAGTTGGGGTTGTCCCTGCTGACTGCGGGGAGGTCGGACTAGATGACCTTTGGAGGTCCCTTCCGGCCTGGACCAATCTATGAATCTATGAATCTATTTTCATCTTTGTTTCAGCTGCAAATATAGCAGAAATTTAAATCCTTGTCTAGGGTAATGAAAAGGCTTGCAGGAGCTGAAGTGACTGATAACCCTGGGTAGCTAGTATCTCTCACCATGGACACAAGCAAGGGTCATGCTGATCAAAGGGAAGTCCATGGTGGAACACTTGGCTTACAAGAAACATTTTAAAGTCAAGCTGCAAATCCCATGAGACTGCTGGCAGGCAAAAACAGGGACTGGCTTTGATTCACCAAACTGTTTTCCTTCAATTTTTCCCTTGCAAAAAGGCCCAAACTCTAACTGAAAATGTCCAGATGGCTTGAAATTCTCTAGAAAGCATATCACCTCACCCCATCTCCTTGGGAAAGCAGCAGCTCCCCTATTCAACTCTTTGGCACACTGACTCTATCCCATAGTAAATGCATAGCTAGATTGATCAAACAAATTCAGAATATAGCTTTTCAACTCCTTGCTCATTATAAACTTTTCTGCCATGTAACTGGGTTTCAGCTACATTTTTAATGGGGCTTCTGCATTTCCCCCAGAAACACATGATGGGTCTCTGTGGAGTAATGGGAGGATGTACCAGGCTTGTCTTAAAAATTCAAAAGTTGTACAAACACGAGTCCCACACCACCAGGGGATCTGCACTCTGGCCATGTGCCTGGTCTCCCTGCATAGTATGTCTGATAAATCTGGTTTTGCACCTGCCTAGTGTACCTGAATGCTGTTATTTCAAGCAGTCATCAGACTTTTTCTTGGGCTTCAGCCAACTGTAAGGGGCAAATGCTAAAGTTGTTGTAGCTTGGGGCTGTGAGTAGGTAGGGATGATGATGTAAAAGAGAGCTCTTTGTATTTCAGCCTTAGAAACGAATACAAAAACCCCATAGTGGGATTGTTTCAACCTCCCTCTGTTCCTTCCTTGTATGAATTTCTCACCTGCTTCTTTTATAGCATGAAGAAAATATTAAATGAAAGAGGCAGCTGAGAAAAATGGGGACTAATATGCAGTGATAGTGAAAGCATTTAGCCAGGGATCAATGAGGGATGTTTGGAAATAGATCACAGGGATCCAGGCCAGAAGGTTAAGGCAGACGTGAATTACCCTCCTCAGTTTCACCTCCATGGATGACTCAGACTTTCTTACTCTCTTTCTAACCCTAAGGACTGAGGCTTCCCTCTCTGTGGCTAAATTTAATGCAAACTGGTTGTTATCACCTTACTGCAGTGAAACTTCTTGACTCTATTCAAGAAGTGTCAGACCCGGCAACTTCCTGAAGAGGTGCAGCTGCTCATGACACTCTTCCAATAGGTGCTCAGTAGAAAGGAAAAGGAACCGTTTTGAGTCCGGATGAATCACAGAATCACAGAATTGTAGGGGTTGGAAGGCACCTTCAGAGATCATCTAGTCCAGTCCCCCTGCCAAAGCAGGTTCACCTAGAGCAGGCTGGACAGGAATGCATCCAGGTTTTGAGTATCTCCAGAGAAGGGGACTCCACAACCTCTCTGGACAGCCTGTTCCAGTGCTCTG
>KZ507887.1:33201-43234 GCA_002844005.1 Limosa lapponica baueri | reverse complement strand
TTTTAGTTGGCTTGTCCCATGCTCCAGTGAGATCCGTTGGGCTTTTTGGTTTAGATTGCTGTGAGGGAGGTCAAGCACTCACCAGTCAGCATGAACTGATAGGCGTTGTCAGAGATGGAGAAGATGTGTGGAGGGGCCTCCTGGCGCTTCTTGCCTCGGTAGGCCAACACCACCTCCGGGTTGTACACCGGCAGCCACTTGTAGGGGTTGACAGTGACGCAGAAGAGACCCGAGTAGGTCTGTGAGGAAGGGAGACAGCACGTTGGCTTCCACTCAGCCACTTCCAGAGCAGTTCCTCCCAGCTAGCCAAGGGAAGAGTGCTGCTGGTACTTACGTAGATCATCCAGGCTGCATAACGCTCTTTGAGGTTGTACAGCACAGCGGGTTCGTGGAGGTGGGTCATCATGGCCATGTCCTCGATTTTATCGTACTTGGGAGGGTTCATGGAGAAGACTTGATCATCCTTCACAGTCAGGGTCTGTCAGAGGAAAGAGAGATCCATGCACGTCAGCTACGATCTCACAGTGGGAATGTAGTGCTGCTTGCAAATCTTGCATTTTACTCACTTCTCCACCTTCCGTCTTGACGGTGACCTTCCCTGATTCCTTGCTCTGGATTGTGCTTTTCACATAGGATTCCTTAGGGTGCACCACAAAGACGGATGTCTTGGCATCAAAAGGCTTGTTCTGGGCCTCGATTCTCTCCTTTTCTGACTTTCGGAGGTAAGGAGCGGCCTCCCCAAAGATGGCCATCTCGGAGTCTGACGACATGGCTGCAGTTTATTGATTCCAGCACAGCGCGGGGCTGAAGTGGGGAGATATACTACAGTATTGAGCAAAAGAAGAGATGCTTTTGTACCACTTAGCTTACTCTTTGTAGTGTTCTCCTCTGCCTATTTGTACGGTCTCCCTATCTGTTTTATCTGGTTTTAACCCTAGATATCCTTTAATTTATTTACATCCTAAAGAAGATAGGTGTCTTTGTTTTATATTATTTTAATTTTCTCTCCCTTATTTGAGTTTACATGTTCAGTTCTTTAGATATAGTAGTGTTTTAGTAAACTGTATAGAAAAATTTGATCAATTGGTATAATATGAAATTTTTCTTTATGAAGCAGCAGAGATACCAAAGCAAGTAATCTAATAAAAATTATGAAAGTCCACTTATATCCTTTCTGTCTTGTACATTTTAGACCATGTAATTTGTATCAACTATAGAGATGGAACAACATAAGAAAAAAGGCATGGACTAAGCAGAAGCGCAAGTCTGAATTGTATATGCAAAACTTTTTCCTCAGTTAACAATCAGAGTTTTAGCTTTTCCAGTTGTTCTGCCCTTTGTAGTTCAACCTGATCCTTTAAGATTAACTTGTACCATTCTCAATAAAAAGCACTCAGAAGGATTTGACAAAATCTTATGTATATATGTGCTGTTCATTCATCTTGTCTTTTCTGGATTTCTATTTACAGGCAATCTCCTGTGTGGTAAGAGGCCAACTATTTCCCAGCAGGTACCAAACAAATGTGTCCATTCCATTTATAAAAGGAAATGTGTTATTTTAGACAGCACAGCTCAGGTAGAATTGCACTGCATTAGTATGCACAGACGTAAAGGTATATAGGAAGTGTCCATACAGCAGCATAAAAAAAAAAACCTTCTTGGAGAGTTTATTCCTATGGAGCAGGTAAATCAGAATCTTACCTCTTGTGATAACAGTTGGCTCGCAGGTTGGAAGCTGGTCAATACTGAAAAACAGAAATGACAACTTCCTTCTTATTTTTGCACAGAATCCCAAGGAGAAGCCACAGGCAACAATATGCTGGTGACATGAAAGCAGAAAGAAAATCTCTATTGATACAGACAGTCCTTTACAGAAAGCAATTCCACAGGCAGCAGGAATGCAGTGGGATTCTGCCAGCAACCAGCCCTCCATACTCTTACCTTGAAGCTTTCCGTGGAGACAGAACAGACTTGTCCTACCAGCACTTTTATAGGTTCTGGTCTGCGCATACAACTCCCTCCTCCTCTTTCTTAGGTCAAAAAATTTTTGGCAAAGCATTGTTTGGCAAACTTGACCGAGTGCATGATTCCCATTCGTGCTCGTGGATATATTTAGAAATATTTGAAGTCTTACTAGCTATGTGAATAAATCTCCTATAAATATTTTGACCAGGAATCTGAAAGGAGGAAGTGCTGTCCAGCAAATAGAGCAGGACACCGGGACTTGGAATTGTTGGCTTCTCTTCCCCTGACTCCTGAATTGCTGTTTGACATATAAGATTTGTGTGTCTCAGGACTCAGCAGTAGTGAGAAGGATTACTATTACAAACTTTGGGGAACTCCTATTCTGAAATATTCTGGAAATAAAGAATAAGAATAATCTAGTATAGTCCAATTCCAAAAGTGTAGACAACCATATAATGTTGTGTTACTGCACTTATTTACAAGTCCTTAGCATTTTGCTGGCTACTTTCAAAAGGTCAAAGAAAACTGTTTATCCCCCTTGATTCATACATTTAATTACAACTTTTATCTTCTTCTGAAGTATTGCCTCTTGGCTACAATTTGAAAATGGATTTTAAAGGTCTGGTTTTGCTATTCTCCATATCTATTTATGCTGGTTTGCTCAGACATATGTCTAGCACAAGTCTCAGTAAGGCCCGCTCAGCAGGGATTACTGGCATTTTGCATCCTTTGTCTTTCAGGTTTATTGGCAGTTTTAAATCGCTGATTTGCTGGTTGTTGTAGAGAGCTTGGACAGTGGCTATAGTTACCAAATGCAAACATCGGGTTTTGATCACAAACACACCTCCTCCAGCCTTCCCAAGCACAAACACAAAATCCACAGAAATTTAAAGAACTCCTGGGAGGCTCCAGGTCTCAACAGTCTAACCTGTGGATGTAGACACAACATTTCCCTCCCCTTCCCTTACTGGCCCTCAGCCCCATAGAAATCCAGTGGAAATTCTAGGTATTCTAGGTAGATTTATTCTGCCAGAAGCCTAATTCAAGAGAAAGTATTAACAAAGTACCCTAAACCTCACCCTAAGGATACAAATCTAGATAAAGAAGGAAGCTTTTTCTTAATCTTAAAATGCCTTGTCATTTTTAAAACAAACAAACAAACAAAAGAATAATTAATTAAACAAAATTCACAAAGGTTTTGGATGCTGTTTACATAGATGAAGAACACTTAACTTGTGCCGATACATCAATGACAATGCATTGTGTCTTAAGACAGGCACGTTGTTAATCTATCTACAAATAAGTTTAGTTGTGCAGATAGCTTTTAAACCAACCATGGTACTTCTCAGTGAAGATGAAAGTTAGGTAAACCTGGAAGTATATCATTAAATAATTGGAAAAAAGAACCACTCACTTTTAGCAATTCATAGAGAAATTTTAGGATACAGCCACTTTAGGGACTGTGGTGTGGCCATATCCTCTGGTACTACAGATGTGCATCAGACAATAAAAAAATATGTATCATATCTTGTGGGAAAGGTGTAGGGGGAAAAGACACAAGTAGAACACTCTAGCTGCGCTATATAATAAAATTTTGAGATTCATGAGGTGTCTAGGAGAACCTTCTGGCTCCTGCAGAGTTGTTATTTCCTTTGCAAAGAGTTAGGAATGATCTGCTATTTGAAGTTATTCCATGGAGCTGGGATGAGGTGCTGTGATTCTGTACCATATACTGAAGGCTCATGCTTTCCCTCAAATGTCTGGGAGGTGAATCACTGTAACGAGTCAGAGAGGATGACCAGTCTTCTCAACTCACTGCTTTAAAGAACTTTTGTATGTTTCCAACACTGCATGTACAATTGGAACATACGAGCGTTCTCTTACAAGGCTGCCAATGTCTTTCTGAACATTAAATGCAGAGATTTTATAGTTTCTGTTCGAAAAATAATATTTAGTACTTGTAGAAATGTCATTGAAGGAAATGGAAAGTCTTCTTCATCCTCTAGCAGGGAAAACGGGATAAAGAGAGAGAAAGAAAAGACAGACTTTCCCCCCTTCCTCTAATGCATTATCTAATTGTTTAACCAAGAAATCAACTCTAAGTTGGATCTGTATTTTTTTGATAAATTTGTCTCTGACTGTTGACATAGTGACTTCCAAGTTGTGCAGGAACTGAAAGCTTAGCAACTGAAATCCATATAGCTGTAAGAAACCTCTCATACTTTTAATTCTGGTTAAGGCTCTCTGTGACCCTGGCAATATTCACTTTTACAGTTATTACTGTGTTGATATGTCTAGTATTAGCTGCAAAATGATTCCTTCTTGGGTTTTCTGCACATGTTAATTAAAGAGTATGACTTGGATTTCAGTACACTGGTTCAAAGATCACACTTGCAGTAAATTATCCTCTCTGTTAGCTTGACATCTTGTATTTTGTTTCACCTCCTAGGGTAATGGAAATCATCTGGGAAGGCAATAGATTCAAGAGGGAATGACAGATGACTTTTTTTTCTGTTCGCTGTGTCTTTAACTTCCCTTGCTAGAAACCTGGTAATTAAGGACAACTTTCTACAATGCATGACTTTCATCTGCCTAGTTCAGGAAACAGTTCTTGTAGATTGCCTCATCTCTCCATCTAGCCTGGAAAAGTGAGAATGGGGAGACTCTACCCAGTCTGGAAAGAGGTTCTATCTACTACCTGCCCAGAAAGAGGACTCCTCAAGGCAGAAGCATTTCTCCTCACTTTGCTGTGTAAGAGATGAGGTGCTCCTTTTACCCCTATCCTGATCTTCACCATGCTGCGGGGATAAAGAGTAATAAGTGAGCTGTTCCGCCTTTGCATAGGATAATTTGGCCTAAAGCTCCCCATTCCACCTGTTAAGTGAGACTGATTCTGCCTGAGGTGTTAACACCAGATCAGAACACAGCAAAAGAAGACAGTCACAGAAGGCATCTTCAGTCCCAGCCAGGAAACACTTCAATATCAAATTTGCTGTTCCTGAGGAGACTCTTAAAGCCGCAAGGCCATGGTCAGACAAAAGCTTTCCTAAACAATGTCTCTACCTTACACTCAGCACTTTGTGGGTCTAGAACAGTTGGTGGAATCGAAAGGCACAACTATCAAAAGTCAGTTTGAGAGTTTTTCAAGCTCAAGCATCTTCCTTATTCTGGTGGTGCACTGATATTTTTTCACACAGCCAATAACATAAGGGTGAAATAGAGAATAAACAAATGTTATGGCAATAGTAGACAACATCATAATGCAAGTATCTGTAGAATCTAAGTCAAAGCTGGCCAGACCTATAATACACCTCAAATTTGGGTTTTTATTGCTTGAGGTAATGTCTGTAATTTTCAATTTCTAGAAAAGAAGAAAACAGTAAGGCATTATTACAAAAAAAGGTGACAATTTAATTTTCTGTGAATTTTCTGAATATATTTTCATGTTTGTGACATTCTCATGCTGTCATTAAATTCAAGACTTTTTACATAATTTGTTAAAGTGGGATGGTATAGAGTCAACTTATGCTTCAGCCACTTCCTGCTGTTTTCAAGTTTTGGAAGATTGCACAAGAAAATTTCACTTGTGGATGGAAAAAATATTCATAAATACAAAGCAGTGAAGGTTCTGCTTCTCCTGTGATTGATTGTAGAGTGAACTTCATGCTACTGGCAAACTCATTGATCTCAGTCTCCCACTCACCTTTCTCTTTTGACAGTTTCTGCTGATGCTTTGCAGCCTTTTGCTCCCCAAATTCATCTGTCTGAAGTAGAAAAAGAATAACTTCATAGAACCACAGAAGTGTTGGTGATAAAGAACTCTGGAGGTCCCTACTCACGTTTTCAAGTCATGAAAACATCCCACCTCTCTCAAAAATCTGTTGCCTTGGTGCACTATGTTTTTACTGAAAAGCAATGTCCAAGCTGAACTCCTAAGCTGCTATTTCTGCTTTATCATCTGACACTACCAAGAAAAGTTTTCTTCATTACTTTTTTAATGGCATGTCAAGTAGTTACAGGCTGCTGCACCACTACCCAGCCTCTTTTCCAGACTAAACTCTTTGTATGTTCTGTGTGCTGACCAACTTGGTAGCCTCCCACTGCACTCTCCAGTTTCCCCACATCCTTGTTGAACAGAGGGAAAATAATAAATTCCTTCAATCTGATAGTGACACTCTTCCTAATGTAGCCTAATATACGGTCTGTTTCCTCCACAACAAGAGTGCACTGTTGGCTTGTATCTGCATTTGTCATCTGAAGATTTGCCGAGGATACGCTCCATATCACCATTGTCCAAGGTGCTGATGAAAATATTGAATAATATGGGCCACAGCATTGAACCACTGTGCTTGTTATTGACAATTAACTGAATACAACACTATTAATCAGCATCCCTTGAACTCAGGAGTCCAGCCAATTTTCAACAAACCTAATAGTCCATCTATCCAATGCGTTCTTCTGAATGAGATTGCTGTACTATATAATGTCAAAATCCTTACTAAAGTTCACTTCTTTTTTTCCCTCATCTCCCCATCTATTTATTTAACCAATGAAGCAATCTCTTCCAGCACAATCAGTTTTCCTTCCTTCTTTTCTTTACTTCACTATGTGTCCTGTAACTTTTGAGGGCTTCTTAAGTTTTTAAAAGTTACAGAGAGAAAAAAGAGAAATTAAGTAAAAGTACTTAGAAAAGAATAAAAAAACCTGCCTCCGTATTAATTCTTACTGAGTTACAAAGGGAAAAAAAAAGAAAGGATGAAGAGAGGAAAATATATCATCTATTGAAAATTCGATTTCAAAGTGAAATTAATTTATAAATTATTAATGAAACTACTTTTAATCTCATGAGGACTTTGTGTAGTTTTTCATGTTGTTTAGGTCACCTTGGATCTAGAGGACAGATTGGAACATCTACATGGTTCATCGTGAATTTCTGTTTAATTTTCAATTTATCATGTTCTGCTTTCTAAAAATGTTATTTAAATGATTTTTTTTATTTTGCAGAAATAAAATTATTAAACAGATAAGTCATAACTGAAACAATAAAAAAGTTTGTAACTTAAATTTTCTTGGAGTTACAACTACAGGTTTTAGCGTTGCATGGAGTAAGTAGGAGGCTAAGCTTTTCTCCAGGTCTTGCTTATCTCAGCAACCTGTTCCAGTGCTTGAATGCCCTCACTGTTAAATTCTTTTTTCTTATGTTTAAATGGGATTTCCAGTGTTTCAGTTTGTGCCTATTGCCCCTTGTGATAGCATGCAACAGAGAAAACTCATTGTGATATGGTGTGATATGTTATTGAACAGGACAAGGGGAGACAACAGAATGGAAAAGCTCATGGTTCAAGATAAAGCAAGGAAGGCTGCCTACCAGCTACTGTCACAGGCAAAACCAACTCAGCATAGGAAAATTTATTTAATTTTTGCAAATTAAAATCGATTTGGCTAGTGTGAAACAAGGACAAAAAATAAAACAACACCTTTTCCCCAACACTTCTCAGACTCAACTTCACTTCTTCATTCCTGACTCCTCTGCCCCCACCTCCGAGCAATGCAGGTAGATGGGTAATGGGGGTAGCTGTTGATCCATAACAGTTCCTCTCTGCTGCTCCTTCCTCTTCATACTTTTCCCTTACTCCAGCGTGGGCTGCCGTTCCTTCAGGAAATTTCCACCTGCTCCAGTTTGGGGTCCTTCATGTGCTGCAGTGTGGATATCTGCTCTACTGTAGTCTTCTCCATGGACTGCAGAGGAGTCTGCCACAGTCCCTGGAGCACTTCCATTTCCTTCTTCTCTGACATTATGGAACACAGGATCAAAAGTGTCAAAAGCCCTGCTAAGGTCAAACTGAACAACAGACACTGCTCTTTCCGTATTCACTAAGCTAGTAATTTCATCACAGAAGGCTGTTAAGTTGATCAGGTATTATTTCTCCTACTGAGTACTTCCAATTTCCTTCAATGTATATAAAATTAGTTTCCATAAGGATTTGCATCAGGTTCCCAAGAGTCAAGGAGAGGCTGACTGACTTTGCAGCTTCCTGTCTTTCTTGAAGACAGGAATGACATTCACTGTCTTCCAGTCCTCAGGAACCTCCCCAGTCCCCATGACCTTTCAAAGAGAATCAATAGTGACTTTGCAATGACATCTGCCAACTCCCTCAGCATTTGTGTATGTCCCTCATCAGGTCACATGAATTTTACCATGTCCAAATTCTTTAATTGTGGTCTAGCTTGATGCTACTCTACTGAGGGTACGTCTTCATTGCTCCATACTTTTCCACTGGGCTTAGGATTCTGAGATTTCTGACGACATATCTCACTCGTGAAAATGAAAGTGAAAGAAGACTTTCAATACCTTGGCCTTGTCTATGTACCCTGACACCACGTAACCTTCCCTATTCATCAACAGACTCACATTTTCCCTAGTCATCTTTTTGCTACTGGTATACCTGTAGAAGCCCTTCTTGCTCTTCACATCCCTTTGCCAAATGCAATTTGAGATGGGTTTTGACTTTATTAAACCCATTCCTGCACTCATACACTGTCTTTTTATTCCTCCACGGACACAAGACCTTGCTTCCACCTCTTGTATACCACCTCTTTTCCATTTGATTTTAGCCAGGAGCTCCTTGGTCATCCATGCCACTACCACTTTTCCATAACTTCCTGCGTGTCAGGATGAACCAGTCTTGGGCTTGGAGGAGATGATCCTTGAAAATCATCCAGCTCTTCTGGACTCTTTTCTCTCCAGGACAGTCTTCCACAGGATTTCTCCAAGTAGATCCCCGAATAAGTGAAAGTGCTCTTCTGAAGGCCAGGGTTGTGATCCTACAATTTGTTTTTTTTGCCCCCCTCCCAGGTTCCTGAACTCCAACATCACATGGTCACTTGTATTTGGTTTGTGTGGCAAGGTTTTGGTAGCAGGCAGGAGGGGTGAGAAGGAGGAGGGGGGGGAAGAACCTACAGAGCTGGCTTCTGTGAGAAGCTGCTCAAAACTTCCCCCATGTCCAATAGCACCAATGAGAGCCAGCTCCAAGACAGACTCACTGCTGGCCACGGCCGAGCCCATCAGTGATGGTGGTAGCTCCTCTGTGATAACACATTTAAGAAGGGAGAAAAAACCTGCAGAACACCAGCAGCACTCAGAAGAGAGGAGCGATAATATGTGAGAGAAACAACTGCAGGCACCACGGTCAGTGAAGAAAAAGGGGAAAGAGGTGCTCCTGGCACCAGAGAAGAGATTCCTCTGCAGCCCAAGGTGAAGACCATGGTGGCACAGGCTCTCCCTCTGCAGCCCCTGGAGGTCCACAGTGGAGCAAGACATCCAACCTGCAGCCCATGGAGACCCATAGTGGAGCAGATATCCCCCTGCAGCCCATAGAGGTCCATGGTGGAACAGATATCCACTTGCAGCCTGTGGAGGACCCCATGCCAGGGCAGGGGGATGCCCAAAGGAGGCTGTGACCTCATGCAGAGCCCATGCTGGAGTAGGCTCCTGGCAGGACCAGTGGACCCGTGGAGAGTGGAGCCCACGCTGCAGCAGGTTTGCTGGCAGGACTTGTGACCCCATGGGGGACCCACACGGGAGCAATGGGTTCTTGAAGAACTGCACCCTGTGGGAGAGACCCCATGCTGGAGCAGGGGAAGAGTGTGAGGAGTCCTCCCCCTGAGGAGGCAGAGACAACGTGTGATGAACTGACCACCACCGAGGGCAAAGAGGTAGAGAAATGAGGAGTGAAGTTGAGCCCAGGAAGTAAGGAGGGGTGGTGGTAAGGTGTTTTTAAGTTTTGGGTTTATTTCTCATTATCCTACTTTGATTTCATTGGTAATTCAAACACAGCAGGTAATTCAAACACGGGAGATTCAAACACAGAGAGAAACACACCGGCACGAGGCAGCGACTCGGAGAGGCAAGCAGGGCCAGCTCCGGCACCAGGACCGGCTCCAGCTTCAGCTCCAGAGGAGCTTCGCGCACTTGGCTCCTACTTCTCAGGGGAGCAGGGGGCTTCCCGACGCGGGGGTCCCAGAGAGGGGAGGAGGGGCAGCAGGGCAGGCCCCTTAACGCGCCTGC
>KZ507887.1:0-23674 GCA_002844005.1 Limosa lapponica baueri | reverse complement strand
AGAGAAGACTGAGGGGGGATCTGGTCAATGCTTATAAAGACTTAAAGGGAGGGTGTCAAGAGTATGGGGTCAGTCTTTTTTCAGTGGTGCCCAGGGACAGGACAAGAGGAAATGGGCACAAACTTGAACATAGGAAGTTCCACCTAAACATGAGGAGTAACTTCTTTCCTTTGAGGGTGGCAGAGCACTGGAACAGGCTTCCCAGAGAGGTGGTGGAGTCTCCTTCTTTGTAGACATTCAAAACCTCATGGACACGTTCCTGCGCAACCTGCTCTAGGTGGACCTGCTCTGGTAGGAGGGTTGGACTAGATGATCTCCAGAGGTCCCTTCCAACCCCATATCATTCTGTGATTCTGTGTAATACCCTCATGTTCTTCTCAGCAGGGCTGCTTTCAATCCCTTCATCCCCTGACCTGTATTGATGTCAAGGGCTTCCCCAGCCCAGGTGCAGGACCCTGCACTTAACTTTGTTGAACCTCATGAGTTTCCCATGGGACCACTTCTCAGGTTTGTTCAGGTCCCTCTGGATGGCATCCAGTCCCTCAGGTGTGTCAACTACACCACTCAGCTTGGTGTCCTCTGCAAAGTTTCTGAGAGTGCCCTCAATCCTACTACATCATTCATGTAGCTATCAAACAGTACTCGTCCCAATACTGACCCCTGACGGACACCATTTGACAATGATCTCCATTTGGACATTGAGCCCTTGACCACTACCCTATGGATGTGGCCATCTACCCAGTTCCTCATCCACCAAATAGTCCACCTATCAAATTCCTATCTCTTCAGTTTAGACAGAAGGATGTTGTGGGGGACCTTGTCAAAGGCCTTACAGAAGTCTAGAGAGATGACATCCGTAGCTCTTCCCTTGTCCACTGATGTAGTCACTGCATTATAGAAGGGCAATAGGTTGGTCAGACTGCCTTGCCCTTGGTGAAGCCATGCTGGCTGTCTTGAATCACCTTCCTGTCCTCCATTTGCCTTAGCATAGCTTCTAGAAGGATCTGCTCCATGGTCTTCCCAGGCACAGAGGTGATGCTGACAGGTCAGTAGTTCCCAGGGTCCTTCTTTCTATGTTTTTAAAAATGGGTGCAATGTTTCCTCTTTTCCAGTCACCAGGAACTTCACCTGACTGCCATAACTTTTCAAATATCATGGAGAGAGTCTTGCCAACTGTAGCAGCCAATTCCCTCAGGACTTTGGGATGCATCTCATCAGGTCCCATAGGCTTTGCTCCCCGAGTCCCTGCCCTGTGGTCCATCCACTTGAGAGGCATGGGAAGAGAGGTTGCCAGCAGAGACTGTGTGCCTCAGTCTTTTCATAGTCCATTGTTACCAGTTTGCCAGTCTTGTTCATTTTGGGAGGTACGTTTTCTTTGACCTTCCTTTTGTGGTTGACATACCTGTAGAAGTCCTTCTTATTACTCTTTGCATCCTTTGCCAAGTTCAGCTCCAGCTGTATGTTGGCCTTCCTGACTCCATCCCCACCCAACTGGGCAGCGTCCCTATTCTCTTCCCAGGATTCCTGTCACTGCTTCCACTGCCTGTGCATTTCTGTCTTGCCCTTTAGTTTGACCAGCAGGTCTTGACTCAGCCATGCTGGTCCCTTGCCCTCCTTTCCTGATTTCTTTCACCTGGGGATTGAGAGCTTTTGCATTCTATCGAAAGCGTCCTTAAAGATGTGCCAGCTCTGTTCTGTTCCCTTGTCTCTGAGGGCAGTTTCCCAGGGGGTCCTAATTGACTAACTTCTTGAAGAGCTGAAAGTTTGCTTTCCTGAAATCCAGGGTCCTGACTTTACTCCTCCCCTGACCCATATCCCTCAGGACAGTGAACTCCACCAGTGCATGATCACTGCAGTCCAGGCTGCCTCCAGTCTTGATGTCACCAATTAGCTCATTTGTGTTGGTGACCAAGAGGTCCAGTGTTGCATCCCCTCTGGTAGAGCTGTTTACTACCTTGCTTCAGAAGTTCAGGAGGGATCACCTCCCTTGACCTGCTGGTGATGCTCTTCCTAATGCAGTTCAGGATGCTTGGTCTTTTTTGCTGCAAGGTCATATTGCTGGCCACCAGGACTGCCTGGTCCTTCTCTGCAAAGTTGCTTTCCAGACGGTTGTCAGCTGGGACTGGGGCACGTGGCTATTCTTTCTCAGGTACAGGACTTCACACTTCCCTTTCTTGACCTTCTTGTCAGCACTTTTATCCAGCCTGCTTCTGAGGTCCCTATCAACTACTCTTCCTAATTTTTTATTGTGAGCAAACTTGCTGACAGTGTCAGCACTTTTGACACTGTCAAACTTGTTGACAGTGTGTTCTGTCCCATCATCCAGTTTATTAGTGATGATGTTAAACACTATTGAACCTGTATTTTCTGGCCCTGTATTTCCTCTATTGCATATTGTTCGCAGTTTTGTCAGTTGAACCCACATATTTTTGATAACTAAGGGATCCCAAACAAAATTCTGTGTCTCAGGGATGTCACTGGATATCATGCATAACATGGGACTATCCAGAGCTGGTGCTAATGCGTCTTCTGCGGAAGCATCAGGATGCCATCTTGCCTGCCAATCTAAACCAGCCAGCAGTTAGCACTCACCTTTACAATGCTGATTTCCACTCTGGATTCCTAGGATAATCTCATCTCAGACTGGAGCATGGCATAATCATGGCTTTCCTCCCTGAAATACTAAACCTTTCAAAACAAGAGCTGTAAAAGGAATAGATTACAGGAGATGAACCATATTCTTTGCAGGGCCAAGCAGAGGTGATGGAGAAATTTGGCAAAATTTCTTTGAAATTTTTGTTACTGTCAGCATGTCTCATTATTTTGCTCCAATGCAACTCCACAGACAGACATGGTACTTTGCTCCTAGAATCCAATCTGGAACACACCGGCTAGTTCTCTCCACCTAGCAGATATAGCACAATGTGATACATGAGTTCACGCCAGGGTCTGTTCCAGACAGACAATACAGATACTCCATAGGCCGCCTATGTCCTAATGCAATGTAGTGCAACACATGCCTTCTTCATCACGCTATATATATGTGTTGGTGTAGTGAGCTGCAGCTTAGTCCTCATCATACTGAGGTCTATGAACTGGAAAATTTCAAGAGTTTCAGCACTAAGGGAGCATCACACCAAATGCTATGCTATGTACCTACTTGATCTTGTTAGTTCTAGTATCACAGTCAGTATTCAAAAACGCTTTTTAAAGCAAACCTAAAAAGATGGTTAATTTGATGATTTTTTTTTTTTACTTTAGCACTTTAATAATTATCACTTCCCTTTTGTTAAATAAATTGTTTAAAAGGGAAATTTCCAGACTGTCAGGTTCCAATACTCTCTGATCAGTCTCCTTTGGATATTCCACACAAAGAGAGTTTAAAGTTTTAATAACAAATTTAGTTATTTGAAGATATTTGACATTATACAATATATTGATTCAGCAGAGTGAAACCACAAAATATAGACATCACAATACAAACATAATATAGCAATTACACTATAGAGTTGAATCACAATACAATCATGAGTCCCATTACTAGTCTCTAGATGTTCACCACCATGATGCTGAGCATCCCCAGTCACTGGGAGAGAATATGTGATTGAATACCACCCAAGCCCATCGCTCTTTTCAAAGTTCATTTTGCTTATTGTTTGATTTTTACACTCTGTGTTGGCACACACACTTCCCCCCTGCCCTCCCAACTCCTTCTCCCCTCCTGCCTGGTCTGACTGGCTCAGCAGGATTATACTTTCTATTGGTTGTTTTAGGGAAAATAATTTACATAAACACTTGTGCCGCTCAACTGATACAGCTGTTTATCTAAAACAAAGGTCTTCTTTGTGTTGAGATAAAATTGCTCCCTTTAGGATAGCTGTGGTCACTTCCTGCATTCTTTTCTGAGCTTGAGCAAATTGTCCTTGCTTGTCATCTCTGAGCTTTCTTCTGTTGTGGGCATTTGTGGATCAGTTACACAGACTTTTCCTTGAATTGATGTTATTGAATGCTTTTATTGTATCCTTCTATTCAGAAAGACCTTGGCAGGCTGGAGAAATGGGAAGACAGGAATCTCATTATGTTCAACAAAGAGATGTGCAAATAATGAGCACAGGTTAGTGTCAGGTAGGTACAATCCAAGGGAAGTTGACAATCCTGGGAGAGAGGAGGGGTGTATATGTTTGTGTGTTTTAGTGAAAAACCCCACCCCAAGACAAAACGTGTTCCTGCAAAAGAGAAGGTGATTATCAAGAGAAATACAGAATGACCTCTGAAATTTGCAATAGGATTATGTTCAGTCTGTGGATCCACATACCATAAGTAATCAAGATTTGGCTAGATGATGTGGAGGGACAGTCCTGAAAGAGGTAGTAATGTTTGGATGCAAAAAGATAAGCAAGTAGGGTCCTGCCAATAATTGACATTCTGCCATTTCTGTTCCCATTTATGCAGGATTGGACTCCACTGACACTGTTCTGACACAGAACAGTCAAAAAGAAGTGGTTGATTGAAAGCCATCTCTGGATATAGAATATCCTGCATGGCAATGCAGTGTGAGCAAGGCACTGGAGTGCTGGCATTCCCTACAGAGGAGGAGGGATTCGGGTATGCTGAAAATAGAACCTTCTTGAGATGGAGATCAGGCAGCTGCCTAGCTTTCTGCCAGCGCTGAAGATATGACTTCTCTTCCCCCGTACTAAGCCAGAATGGAGAGACAGGTAATTTCAGCAGTTCAGATAAAATAAAGTTGAAATATCTCTAAATTCTCAGTTTATGGCCTCCCCCTTCCATGACCCTCAAGAGAAATTGTCTTCCCCCTGTTCATTCCACGTGGCGGTGACTTTTACATTTTAAGTGGGAATAACTTACAGGAAGAGCACACTTTTCTGAAAGGAGCATTTACTCATAAACAATACAATCTTTACACTACTATCCTCCTTCAGTATTGCCCACTGATTTTAAGGTAGCAACCCAGACAGTCAAAGACAGAAAAGTCAACATTACTGTAATACTTGCAAGAAATCTGTGAAGCTTAATGATATGTAGGTAATACATATAATTATAATACAATACCATAACTCATGCAGGCCCTGGTATGCCCACGGCAATACTTTCTGTCACTGTAAAATTCTCACTGAAGCATTTTGGTGTTTGGGCTCTAGTTTATATTAAGCTCACTTTGGTTTATGCATTAGGTGCTTTTTCCTGTTTTCCTCCCATGTCTGCTGGTGTTGCTGGACTCCTACAGTTTCCCTCTTGGGCTCTTTGTCTCAGGCTGTAAATTCTGATCCTGCCCTTCACTGGTGTGGTTTGGAGCTTCTCTACTCTGTCCAGTCTAACTAAGCTGGTAATGTTCGTCATTGCCTAGGCTGAATCTTTTCTGGGCTAGCTGGCATCTCTGCTTCCACCACAGGAAAACAGAAACTTCCAGATATGGATGCTTCGTTTGCTTGACAGTTATCCATTGTTGTAGCCAGGTTTCAGAGTACTGGGCATCAGTTCTTTCTTCCTCTCTTATTTTTTCCTTCCCCAATCCATCTCTCCAAACAGTGGGATTTGGCTAATATTTTCTTTTTGTGAGAAAGCTTTATATCTGGGAGGCTGTAAAACAGACTGTCATCTCTAGTGCTGGCTTGGACTGGGAAATGCACTAGTGATGTCCTTTCATAAACAGGATGAGGCAAAGACTTTAATACTTTTATTCAAAAATTTCCACTGCTTTTCAGTGCAGCCAGAGACATAAAAGGACTTGAAGAACTTTAGTGGTCCCTCTTTAGCATCACATTTTTAGCCTTCATCTCTTGTTTTCTTCTTCCACGAAATACTGTGCAACATGTACTGGCTCATATTAGAAGTATACAAAGAGATCTTCCCAGAAGAAAAGAACACCAACATTTTCCAGACTATATTTCTTTGACATCTAAATGAGGAATTGTGAATTCTAAGATGTGTATCTTGGCATCACTATGTAATTCTTCATAAATAATTTCTCATTGCCATTGCTTCCATTGCTACCTCCAGATTTCCTATCAGGCTAAAGAAGGCCATAATTTTTACTCCCATTAAACTCTGGAAAGTAGAGCAGTAGTGTCTGGTGGGGTGAGAAGAGTGTGTGGAGAGGACAGAGGTTAAAGAAGCTAAACTTTGATAGCTGGTTGCTGGTGTAATGTGCAGGTTTTCTGTTAAACTATTCTAATCTTTGGGACACAGAATGCTTTGAGTCTGTTCCTCAGTTTCATAATTAGGCAGAAGCTGAGTGGGAATCTCAGTGTTGTGTATTGGCTCTGTCAGTACTCACCCCTATACCCATTGCATTTCCAGGATCCTAAGTAGTGTCCACTTAGGTTATTACTCAGCCCGTGTCTATATTTCTATAGGAGGGATTAGGAGATGTGATGTTCTGTTTTGTAATTCTGTGGAAAGACCTTAATGGCATTTTTCTAATTTTAAAATGGGTAATTTGGATTTTTCAAAATTTTACTGTTCCAGGATGCAGCAGAGGACTCCACAGCAGTATGACAGCAACAGCACTTCCATTTTAGTGGAGAGTTTTGCACTTCTATTGACCCCTTTCTATGAAGGTAGACCAAAGGAAAATATGTTTTATTGAAGAGAGAAAATTTTTGTTCAAGCAAGTTGAAGAAGACTATGTTCTTGCAGTTTAATGAGAAAAGAAATCTCGAATGTGTTGAGGTAATAGCTTTTTCCTCTTACAGCACTGGAAGGCTGCCTCTTTGTGTCCCCATTCTCCTTATCCTCCCTTTACCAGTCCCTTCAGGCTCTGTGACACTCAAGTACAATTGTGAATTTAGTCCTCAATTAGGAGGCGATAAATAATATCCACTAAAAATACACCAGAGATGAATGTGGTTGCAAATTCATGGTCATTGGTAGAGTGATTATGTGACATGCATTTACTTATTTATGTGACTATTGTGCAGTCATGCAGCAGTTGCATTTCATATAGCATCCTGTCACTGAAAATTGTGAAAGTGACTGTGTATGTACCGGGGTTTGGAGTCTACACATTTTCATGATAGCTATGATTAAGACTGAATCTATCTCTGAATCAAGATGGGTTTTAATTTACCTCATAGAGATAAAAAACAGGCTATTATCCATCCTTTAAGTCACAGTGGCCAATGCGTGAATTTGTTCATACTCATACTCCTCAGTTAAATTTCATTTCCACACCTTAGAGCTGTGCTAGAGATTTGATTGGGGGTTGATGGGTTGAAATATGAATCTTGTATTGGCCATTTGTATTGAGAGCCTTGTGTAAGACACTGTACTTGAGGAGTCAGTGATCTTGAGCAAGCCATGTCTACTTTGTTGGTCCTTGTACTTAGTGCTTGAGAATTCCATATGTTATTAACATAAGCTTTAACTTATATTATCTATGAGAAAAGTAAACGGTGTCTGCATCAGGAGGTGGAATGTCTTGATCCTTACCAGGAGACCACTGTATACGGAGGAGACAGTGATCTTCATCGGTTTACCTGAGCATGCCCAGGCCCGTGCTGCGCTGTGCTGTCCATCCCACATGGCCTTTGGGCTGGGCTGCACAAATCCCTTGCTTCAGGGCACACTCAGCCAGATCATTTTAAGGAAGGACCCTGCAGCCAGCTCCCTCTTCATACCGGTGATGACACCACCTGCATGGCCTTGCCTGTATCTAAAAGTGCAAAAAGAACTTCTCATGTGGACATCCTTTATCAAAAGAACTGGGGTTTTTTGTAAGAAAGTTGTAGTAGCACGAATGACCTGAAAACTAGGGACGTCTCCACAGATGGCATGTCTGCAGTGTACCACAGGAAAATCCATCCTGGGTCCATCCAATGTTGCATGAACATTTGTGCCCAGCATCTGAAGGAATATAAGATTTACTCAGCAGCTATGTTCCTCTTTTTACCCTGTCTTATCCAACTGGCTGTTTTATTAAGCCATTTGTTGTTGTACCTTTCTTACTGAGATCCAGAAAAGAACCTGCATTCTGTATCCCCTTCTGCCCCACCCCTTGCAGTAGACCATTGGATATCGAGATTTTGCAGCTTGTTCCCACATTCTCACCTCAGGCCATGCTTGCATCTTGAGTTACTGTGAAAGTCCTTCTTTTTGGGCTAATTAGGAAGAGCATGTTCTTTTCTCAGGGACAAAAAATAACTATCTGAAAACCTTTTTTCTTTCTAAGAATGTTTTTGACTGCTAAAAACAAAGGTGTGCTAGGACGATTTACTTAAATGCCTTTCCTACCTCTGGTGGAAGCACGTTATTATATCAGGAAGTGGGAGCAGGTTGAAATGATCTAGATTTACCAGTCTGAGTGCAGAAGAAAAAGGGGCTGTGGCCTCCCCCAGCTGCTTTGTGGTTTGTGGAAGATAAAGTCAGATAAAATAAACAGCATTAAAGTCATGGCAGACTTCAGAATACAGCAGTTTGGAATTCTAAAAGCAAGTGAATTTCCAACTCGGTTTTCATCCAATTCTTATTAATTCTTTCATGTTCTTTCCCATTGACCTAGGCTCCCAGAGGGACTGACCTCACATACAAATTCAATAATGTCACCAGCTGTTCAGTAAAAATAAGTCATGCCAGAGCCTACTTCCTTTCTATCTGTTGTGACAAGCAACATACTCACACCATGCCTATTCACAACAGATCCACGTGTGAGCACCTCCTGTTAGATTATGTCAGACACCAATACTCTTTGATCCTTTTAAAAATTCTATTCTACATGAGGAGGGTTTAATGTCTAATACAAACTTGCTTATTTGAAGATATTTGATGTTACATGGGTTTTTGATTTAGCAGAGTAATACGGCAGCGTGATGAAATCATAACATGAACACAATAGAGCAATTCCAATATAGAGCTGAATAACAAACCATATGTGATTCCTGTTACCCATCTCTATGCACTCACGATCGCCGGGCACCCCCAGTCGCCAGGAAGGAATACCCTCCCCATGCTGCTGAGACAGTTGCTTCCCCACTCTATAATGGCCATCACGGTATGATACAGATTGATAAGAGCCTGTATTATTAAACTAAAAATATGGCACAAGCCGTTCTTTGACCCAGAGACCAACAAGCTTAGTTTTGCTTTGGCTCTGACACTGAAGGAACCACAGATACTCTGTAGGTCGTGCCTTGGTGTCACGGAGATACTTGTGTGGGCAGCCCTACCCACTGATTGTTCCTGGCTCAGTTACACTGTTATTGTCTGAACTGCAAGTGGCAGAAGGTTCACATCATGAAGATGAATGAGTAAGAGCCAGTATTTTTATTTCTCTGTGATACAGAGAGACATGAAAAGAGCAACAGCAGCAGTGGTGAGTGCTGTGCCTTTAAAAAATTGAGCTAGATTGAGAAGGAGAGGGGGCTTCCCAGAGAAAGAGAAGCCAAGGGACTGCGGAGAGGCCCAAAACGAGTTCGGAATCTCGCAAAGGAGCTGTGAGGCTGACGTGGCTGGGGCCGTGCCGGGCAAGCCACAGCAAATTTAAAAGCAGCCTTTGCAGAGGTGCAGCATGAGCTGGACAAGCATGGGTGAGCACAAGGGGAGGAACATCAGCATGCAGGGGCACGTGCGCAGGGTGTGCAGGAAGCAACGAGCAGTGATTGGTCCCCTCCTGGCTTGAGAAAAGAAAATGGCCACAACACAACCAAAACCCATGGCAAGGAAGAACATGGGAACTCAGATTGAGCTCCCGCGCAAACACGCGACTGTGCAGGTCTCTGGCGCTTGTACCACAGGGAGCCAGAGACACCACCTGTGTGCAGTGTGATCAAATAAATGATCTGCTCAGGCAGGTAGGTGAACTGTGGAAGGAGGCAGAAAGGTTAAGAAGCATCAGAGAATGTGAGAATGAAATAGATTGGTGGAGCCATACCCTGAGGCAAAGGCAGCAGGTAGAGGTTCTACAATAAGCGATGATCCCCTCCCCTCCTGTCACCAAGCAGAAAGAGGGGACTTAAGGGACAAGGGGAAATGGAGACAGGTCCCTCCTTGGAGAGGTAAGTGGAACCCCTCCCGGCCCCCCTCACCTTCCCAGTTGCCCTTCCACAATAGGTATGGGGCTTTGGAACTTGAGGGCCAGGTGAATGAGGATGGAGAGGAAGATCCATCCAGTGAATCGCCCAGGGCTAGTCACTCACCCCATGCCTTAGGACTTCCTCAACGAAGAAAAAAAGAAAGGTAATTGTAGTAGGTGACTCCCTTCTGAGGGGAACAGGGGGCCTCATTTGTCAACCAGACCTGTCCCACAGGGAAGTCAGCTGCCTCCCTGGGGCCAGGATTAAGGATACATGGAGAAAACTCCCTACCCTAGTTCGGTCCTCTGATTACTACCCATTACTGATATTTCAAGTAGGTGGTGATCAGGTAGCTAACAGAAGTCTAAGGGCAATGAAGAGAGACTATAGGGTCCTGGGACAGCTGGTTAAGGGATCAGGAACACAAGTAGTGTTCTCTATCCCACCAGTTGCAGCAATTGATGAGAGGATAAGCAGGAAGAGCCATCAGATTAAGTCCTGGCTCCAAGACTGGTGCAACCGGCAGGACTTTGGTTTCTTTGATCATGGGTTGATCTACAGGACACCAGGCCTGCTGGCAACAGGTGGGGAAAGCCTAACTCAAAGGGGAAGAAGGATCCTGGGACAAGAGTTAGTAGGGGTCATTGAAAGGGCTTTAAACTAGATTTGAAGGGGGATGGGGATGAAACCAGGAATACTAAAGTGGAGCCTGGGAGCAGCATGCCAGTGCTTGTAGGTAAAAGTGTTAGCAAGGTCTTGCAGTCTGTTGTCTCATTGGAGGTGGGGGATGGTGATCCATATGGTAGCGAAGACATGAGGGGTAGTGATAGGTTGGCAACTACAGAAGTGTCTGAGCATGGTCAGGTGGGAATTAGGGCTTGTCCCCCTAAAAAAGTAGCAGGATAATTAGCCCAGCTGAAGTGCATCTACCTGAATGCATGCATCATGGTCAACAAACAGGAGGAGCTGGAGGCCATTGTACAGCAGGAAAACTATGATATAGGTGCCATCACAGAAACGTGGTGGGAAGACTCGCAGAACTGGAGTGCTGCGATTGATGACTACCAACTTTTCAGAAGGGACAGGCAAGGAAGAAGAGGCGGTGGGGTGGTCTTCTATGTTAGGGACAGATTTGAATGCCTAGAACTTAACAATGTGAATGCCAGTGTTGAGTGTTTATGGGTAAGAATCAAGGAGAAGGCAAATAAGGCAGACATCATGGTGGGAATTTGTTATAGACCCCCCAACCAGGATGTAGAGGCTGACAAAAATATTCTATAAGCAGCTGGCAAAGGTCTTGCAATCGCTCACCCTTGTTCTCATGGGGGAGTTCAACTTCCCAGATGTCTGCTGGAAATATAACACAGCAGAGAGGGAACCATTCCCCAGGTGCTCCTGGCTCAGGCACATCCCAATCCTGATGCATTTGTTGCGTGTGGGATCAGGAGTCTGCACCTGGTTCTCCTCCCATGGATTTGTGTGGCAGCTTTTTGAATGAATGGAAACATTCAGTAGCCACTCTGTTGGTGGTGTGAAGATTAATTATAAGTGGTTTGAAGAATCCCATCCTTCTGTCTTTGGCCACCTACTAATTTCACTTGATGCCCCTACTTCTTGTGCAGGGAATCAGTCATTCATCCACTCCCTCACATTGTTCTCTCTTGATTTTACACACCTTATTTTAAATCTGTTGGCTGTATCCTCTCTAGCTTGAAGGGCCCAAGGCTGACTGGGCATTTTCAAGTGCTGAAGGACATTTCAGATGCCCGTGCTAGATGATACTGAATGTTTTTTCCAGTAGGAGGGACCCCCGCAGGGTGTTTGAAAATACCTCTCATTCTAATTCATATTTGTGTTGAAGTGATGAAAAAGTTGTTTGTCTCCCCAGTGTACATAAAGTGTATGATGTTCTCCTCAAAATGAATTCACCTATACCGGGGGAACCCAGTGGAGCCTGATGTGGTATGAAAATCTCTTAGCTCAGCAATTCCAGTACAAACACATCTCTGAGAACCCCAGCAGAAGTGCCTATTTTTATGGTTATTGATATCGTTGCTCTCAGGAGTCAGGTTTCTAATTTTTCGCTGACATTGTAAAATTTGAGGGGGAGGTTAGAGGTCTCCAGGGAGTAAGTGAAGCATTTGGCTCCACCAGCTGCACAGGGAATATGATCTGGGCCAAATATAAGAACTCAGGGATTTATACATTTGTTTTAGATGTTAGAAGATCATTTAAAGTAATGGTTCTCCTTACAGCCATACTCACATATGCCTGCCCCACACCATTTATGGTATACTAATGTTTCTCCTCTGGATTGGTCTTGCTGTTGCTGTGCAGAGTCTGAAGCCTTCCTGGGAGGGAATGTCTAAGTGAATGTGTAGACAGACTAGTTTTTCTTCAGAGAATTGTGGACACTATTGACTGTGACCATGGTCACCCTTCTTTTCTGTTTCAACATCCCAGTTGTCACATAATTGTATGAAACAACATTCATAGCTCTCTCTGGTAAGAAAAGAGGCTCCCGTGTGACAGAGAGCAAACATTTTCCTCTCCTTATGTGATAAAATTGTTCCATAGAGATTTTTCCACTACTGCTTCTACACTAGGAGGTAGACTTATTTACTTCTTTGCAGCAGAAGCGTGGTCTGTGGAACCGCAGAAAAAGAGTCCTTATATCCAGTTGCGCTAACATTTAGCTGTTCTCGGTGTGATACAACAAGAGGGAGGTCTCCTACGTGGCATCAGATTTCCACAGGGAACCAGGATCATCAGGTGTCGGGGTCATGAGAAATGGCTGCAGCAGCATCTCTGTTGTCTGAGTTTTCAACATCAGGGATCTTAAGAGGCACTAACTCAGAAAAATTGTGGGGGAAAGTTTTATCCCCTGGATCTGAATGTTATCATGGAAGATTTCACTTAGCAACCTGCTTCATGCTTAAATGAGTTCTGTCCTCCTTCTGTTCAGTTGGGAATGCTACATCAATGCCAGAGAAAATAGCATGTGCTCAGTGGACACAGAAATATTGCAGAAAAGTGAGTTTTGTTATTAGGAACTTGACAATGTATCACAGAAACTGGAGAAAACTGGGCTGTTGTTGACAGTGCTTTGCATTTAGCTCAGGGGAAGGTGCTGGGCTTCCATCAGTTCACTCTTGCCAGAGCAGCAGTTGCATTATGTCCTCAGCTGAGATGTCCACATGGCAGTCCTGCCAGCAGCAAAGGGCTTGTTAACATGCCCAGGAAACAATCCACACATGCAATGGCTTCTTGGATTGTTTGGGAACAACCTATGGCATGGCATCTACTAAACAGTGGATTATCTGCATAACAAGAAAGTTTGGCACCTAAGAGTTTGGCTTCCACATTATGCAAAGCATTTGGGTTTGCATAACAGCTGCTTCCAGCACAGGCCAACCATGCAGAGCAGTAGGAGGGAGGCAAGCATGGAGCAAATAGTTCAGAGCCAGGGCAGAGTACAGACTGGATGCTGATACTAGCACAGCTTTGTCATCTCATAAAGGAGCAGGGAAAGAGAGGGGTTTGACCTTAAGGCTTAGAGGAGAAAATGCTGGAAAGGTGTTTCTAGAATTGTGGCTGTCAAATTGCACATGACAAAAAAGAGCCCTTTTTCAGCTACATACAAGTATGTAAGAGACTGTGCGTATGTGTGAGAGTGTGTGTGTCTCTGTGGCAATGTACAGGGGTTCACACCCCCCCCTACATTTTCTGTTATCTTGAGCCAAATGCTGTGCCATCTCTTCTGCTAGGAAACGTCCCACATGAACAAGGCTGGCTACTCTATGCCAAAAGGCTTTTACCAATAGTTGTTTGAGAGCATATTGGGCTGGACACTCGTCACAAACATGCCATTATGGTTGGTTCCTCTCCCTTTTATTTTGATTGATTTGCTTTCCATCAAGCTTCCTCCTTGTCAGCGCTGAGCAAGTAGCACATGTGGCTAATACAGAAAAGGAATAGTGAGGATTGTGCCTTCCCAGCCAGGTCAGCCAGAGGAACTTTCCAAATATGCTCATCATTCACTTGTTATCTCAGACACTGCCAGAATATTTTGAGCAGCAAAGTCCCCTGCAGCCCTGCCAGCTGGAGGGGGTCAGCTGGCAGGCTGGCTGCCTGGTAGGGAAACACTCTTTTCCCCACCTCACAATGCTCAATACCTGACTGTTTTCCACCTTAATGGTAGTTTTCCTCCTGGCTTTGTTCCAGAATTGTTTCTTGTTAGGGAACAGGGCAGTGTGACAGAGGCAAGACTGCCATGGTTCCATGCCCAGGTCCAACCAACTAGTGAGTCTGAGCATGGATTTCCACAAGGCACATGCGCACAGAGCACACATGTGCAACACATCTGAACATATATACACAGCTGATCACACAGATAAGCACTGGTGGACACACTAAGCACTTGTACAAATACACACAGCACAAATGACCTTATGGTGTTCACCTCTGACAGTTCAGAATGAAGGTCTGGTAGTGGCAATATAGATACACATATGTACAAAGTGAACCTGGGCATAGACATTCAGTGTGCCCAGTAGCTGCCCCTGGATCCCAGTCTCACCTGGCTACATGATGTGTTCATCATTCCTTCTAACTTCTTAAAAGTTCAGCAGCTCTGGAAATCCTTTCTGAAGAGGGACTGGACAGGTGTTGGATGTCTGAAGCAATAGCAGGACTTTCACCCTTTCCTTCAGGTGACCTGTGTTTGACTACCTACTGCCATTATGCAAAACAATATTTTGCTGCTTTATTTATTAATATAATCTTTGGGGTGTGGTTCAATGTTGTCTCTTACAGTTCTGTTAACAGCTATTGCTTTTTTTCCCTAGTGCGAAATACTGGCTTCCCCAGCTCCTTTGTTACACCTTGTTGAAACCTGCAGTCTCTAATTTTTCCAAAATTGTTTTGTATATCTAGCCCTAGCAGCTCCAGTTGTCTGATGACTGGGGTTTTTTTTGCTATTGTCACCAGATCTGTCATTGTTCTGGGCCTGTCTTTCTAGAGCAAAGATAGGCATGGTCACAGCTGTTGCTGGCAGGAGGGTTGGAACTAAATGATCTTGAAGGTCCCTTCCAACACAAACTGTTCTATGATTCTATGATTAACTGTACTGCATGATGGATCAGTTGCTGTCATTCGTGTGGATAAAACTATTCCACATTGTTTAGCAAGGGCTAGCTGGATGGATCATGCAAAGGAGAAAATGAATTGGGGTTGAATATTCCTTCCCTTGTATTGGACTTAGATTCAGTGTGTACATTCCTGATGGAACTCTTTCCCATTCCTGCCATTTGAAGACAGGGTTGGTGCTTGATGTATACTGGCATCTGTCTTGTGCCTGATCCCAAAAATACTATGACATTACTCATTTCCTCAGTTCAGAAAAAGAATTGAACCACCTGGACACTGCTCCATTCACACAAGTGTGAATTACAAATCACAGCCTTTGGCTGAGCCTGTATGGGTATCCCATGGGATTTACTTTCCCAGGTCTTTTGTGATAATGTTGTCTGGCTGCAGGAATTGTAAAGCAAATTTGTGCTGTGTCTGTACTGTGCCCAACAAACTTTTCCTTGGTGTCAGGAGGTCATTTGGCACTGCAAGCCTGATGTACTTTAAGAATGTAGAATCTACTTTTAAAAAGGTAAAATATATTTTAGACAGTAGAATCTCTCACTAGGTAAGAACAAAGAGCTGTAAAAAGGTCACAAAACCCTGTGAAACCAGACACTTGGTGTAAACAATAAATGCCTCGCTAATGAATATATCCTTGAAAAAGAACAGAAAGCTGATAGTAAGGAACATCCCACAATAGGAGGTGCCAAAACCGTCTGAAAACCAGAGAGCTGCTGGATAAGGCATGAAGTCAACAAAAATTTGCAGTGACTGTGGGAAGGTAAAGGTGTCAGTGGGACATCGTGACCCTCAACTCAGTTGGAGGCCAAATTGGACTACCCCTCCCCCCCCCGGTACTGGAGCATGCACAGATCAATTAAAGGAACTTGTAACTTTAAATGAAAGCGAGAGACTGTACTAACCAATCATTCTAATTAAGGGTATGTATTTCTGTGTTTTGAACAGTATAAATATTCCTAAGAGTCTTTAGGCTGGTGTGCTGGCTTTGTGGATTAACGCCTAGCAGCCATCTCTGCAGAAATGAAATAAATAGGTAATACCTCTGGCTCGATGTGTATATTGGAGTCTGCACAGTGGGTAAACAACCCTGCTTTGGGAAAACAAGCCTATGCTGTTCATCTACAGAAACTTTACAATCTTATCTTCAATTTCTGCCTGGTATTCATTTCACATAGAGTCTAATTCTCTGTTTTTCTTCTATTTATATGCTTCCTGTTTCAATTCCTTTCTTAAGGTGCAGTTCATTCTCAGTGTGGACTTTGCCCTTTCTTTTTTCTTTTCCTTTCTTTCTGGGTTACTTATACTTACATCCTATTGAGGTTGTTCTGCTGGGAACCCATTCCTGCCAATCTTTTCCATGTTCTTATTAGGGTAGAAATCCCTGATAATGTTAATAACATTGATTTTAAGATATTTGAGGCTGATCACAGTCAAGACTTTGATTAATTCTGGTAATGGTTGTGAAGTTTTTTGGTAGCAATATTAGTTAAGCAAATTCGTATCTCATCTCAAGCTTCTGCCCTTCTATGTAGAGAAATGCAGCTATTTCTGATACTGCATATGAACTGATGAAAAGAACTAAAAAAGTTAAAAATAACTTTGCCAAACTAAGGGTGCCTAGCTCACATAGCCTCCTCTACTTTGAACTTTCTTCACAACTGAACTATTACGTTGAATCTTGTTGTCCCAGGCAAGTAGAAGGATCTTAGGCCTGGGATGAAAGTGACAGTGGTGTGGACAAATCCCTCTAAATAGAGGGATGATGAGCTACCATTAATGGACAATTCTGTTTTCCTTGATAAACTTTCTAACTTTTTTTTAGATCTAAACAGGCATAGCTCTGCACTGGAGTGGATTTGGCCTCAGCCAGAGAGGTGGCAGTAACATTATGTTGCTGCCACTGAATTTTTCCAGCAGAGGCATACTTCCAGAAAGCACTAAATAATAAGAACCTTCTTTCATGCCCTGCACTTTTCTGATTTGTATGCCTGCCTCAGTGGCAGAAAAGTGAGAGAAGTAAGGACCTCTTGAAAGCTGGTTTGCCAGTACTGCAGCATATTCAAGCCACAAGCCCTGTTTGTATGGATTTAGAAGCTTACGAATGAGTCAGAGAAGTGCAATTTTGTCTTTACCACACCTAAAGGCACCTTCATAATGATCCTCCAGCCAATATTATACTGCACTGTGAACTGTTGCATTTGCTGTTCTACATTAGAGGTTCCTGTGCTGAGATCACGTTGACAACACACCACACAAATGCAGGTGCCTATCAATAAATACAGAGACAGAAGAGCAAGGCATTCTTAGCACTGCTTCAGTGTGAGCACTGAGGCACCCAGCATTGATGCAGACACCTTTTTGCATACACTTTTTTTGCATACACTTGCTGGCTTGTAAGGCATGGCTTTACTTTACAAAATCTGTGCTGGTACTTACACAGTGTATTTTCTTTCTTCCTTTTTTGTTAACAGTATCTGTGGATATAGAAAGCACATGTGCTGGGATGTATTCTCAGGTTCACTCCTGAGTCCCTCTTTAAGCCTGATGTTACATTTGCCATTTCCAATTTTCTGGCATTGATTTAAGCACTGGCTATATGCCCCAGAAAAGAATTCAGTTTATTCAGATTTTAATTCATTTAGCAATATCAGGTGAGCACCATCTATTCTTGGTGCATTGTTACTCTTCTATTTATTTCAAAACCTCTTGTAGAAAAAAAAAAAGTGGGAATATCCCTAATTGCTCTATAGTGAAAAATAAAGTTTTCTGCAGAGGTCTTATTTTCTTCTGTGCTCTTTTTACAGCCTGATCATCTGTTGGCTTTTTAAGTTTTCTGAAATCGTCACTGCAACCAAAACACTTACAAGCAACTCCTATGGGGTTTCTGGTAATCTGGAGCTAGCTTCACAAGCTGCTTTCATTTGAAACCATTTCTCTCTTAATCACATTGATAAAAAATATTATTGGTGCAACACCTTTTCTATCACAGGAGAGTAGATAGCTCTGAATGGTCAACGTAAGAACCAATATGTCTTCAGACAGCCATTGCCAACCTTATTCACAGAAGCAATTTTATTCCCCTATTCTGAACAACATTTTTTCTTCTTCATGCTTAGCTGTACCAGACATGAATCTTGTCAGATAAAAGGCTAAACTGTGATTCAGAAAGAACTAAAACTATCAAGATCTCCAGAAAAAAAAAAAAGAAATCAAGTGGCCAGATCTTATAAATCTGTGGATTATTCAGTACAACACTGAATTTGAGAAACATTCCCCATGGGATTTGCAGCTTGCAAGTGCTGTCATCTGCCACACTCCCAGTATGATCAGGGCATGCTGGAGGCATCAGTGCACCCTGTGGACTCCTGATGAACTGTCTGACAGGGAATGCCCAGCCACTGCATTTCTGCTGCCCAATGTGTAAAATGAGAACTCCCAGGAATATTAGCACCAAAGAAACAGAATTGCTGAAACACTGATAGTTCAGAGCAAGATTTCTCATCCCAACACTTCTCAACAGTAAGATGCAGCTGGGCACTGGACTATGGAGATGGTAGGACACACTTTCCTTATTAAAACCTCTCTTTCTCCTGTTGACTAATGAAATGCATGCTTTTAGTATTCCTTGCAGGAAGCGTCTGGTCCCAAGTGTTGTTGGTGTGCTATGTAGTTAAAAGAAATCCCATAATGAGCCTGTGATAAGACTAGAGGGATTGATTTTCAAGTAAATCAGATTGATGAACAGAACTACCAGAAATGTGAAAATATTCAGGGGGAGACAAATACAGTGGATACAGAGCAATTTAGACCCTTCATGAAATTGGCCGTGGCACAGGTAAGCTGTGGGCTTTCGGCGACTAGAAATTACTTGTGAAGTCTGCTCTATCCCATGCATCAAAACATGGAGGGACTATGAAGATCCTTCTGTCTCCTAATTCTACTCTCTTGATTCTGGCCCAAGGTTAATTTTTGCAATGCATTTCTGGTATAGCATAATGGTATAGAGAAGTCTGCCACATAAGAATGTACAGTGTTTCACACTTACAATGTCTTTCAGAAGAGAGAGCAGGAAGAGAGCAACTGGGACTCGACAGCTCAGCACCACTTAACTGGGAACTGGAGAAGAAGGTAAAAAATAACACCTGGGCAGGTGCTTTGAATGTCAAAGTTGCACAGTTACTTAGGCTCCTCCTATCTTTCCAGCAAGCATCAATAGAAAAGAACTGGAGAGTGGGTCCTTGATGAGGATGTGACATTAAGAATGCCCTTTCCATCACTCACCAAAGCAGCTGAGGAGCTCCTGTTACAAAGCAGGTGAGTGGGGTGAGAAGTTTGGGTGGTCTCTGGGTAGAACAGGCAAAACAACAGGTGTTAGAAGAAGTTGAAGAAAGAGTAAAGGGAAATCAGGGTTACTAGTATAATGTAAGCTTGAGAAAGTGACTACTCCCCCAGAAAAGGTCTGAGAACATACTGATCAGTTGCAGTTGCTGACAGATAAGAGAGGTGCCATAATGTCAGCTGATTAATATGATTTTGATGATTTTTGAATGCTGTGAGTGGAAGGAACATGCATGTCATACTTTGCCTGAGCAGTAGCTCTACTCTTCTTAGGTTCTGTGACAAATTACTTATGATCAAAACACCAGTTTGAACACCCAGAACATCTCCTGACAATAGAGTAAGATGCATGTAGTTACACACAGAACTACTTTAGGTTATCTTGTATTATCTTTTTTATCTTCCATGAGGGTTTGTCCACAATCTCAAATAACCCTTAGGAAAAACAGATTTTCTCAGTATTCGTCCTAAGTGTTTCCTTGTTTGATTTCAGTGGTTCTGTATTGCAATATGGAGGAAGAGACGTAGTCCAATGTTCATTAAGGCTAGATTTTTGGTTACCGAAGGTAGGTGTCTTTCAGTATGGGACACACATTAAAAAGTGTTTTGTAATACTGTGATTTTACATACAAAGAGAAGGAAATTCTGAACATTTCCAACATCCCTTATGGACGGGAGAACTTCCTGCCTAGATTAAATTCTAATACTCTTTTCAGTCACTACTGTGTCTTCCATGAAGATCATCACATTTAGGCTCTCTGTATCTAAAAGCATTACCACCTTGCAAAGCAGTAGTATGTCAAGCAGTGCTATATGTGTAAATCTGCTCTTCCAGGAGCATCCCACACTACCCACCCTCCCACTCCCCACCAGCACCTCTGCTTTCCCAAGGTGCACCTCCCTTCAATGTTTTCAGCCATTTCTTTTGGCACCACTGCTCACAAGGACTTGGAGTGTGAGGACACACCAGACACAGCCTGCTTGCCTGCCCTCCTGCAGTGCCAGGACAAAAACAGACATTCAGAAAACAGATCTGTTTCCCAAGGCACCCTTGTACCCAGCAAGACAGGCATTGAGGTCCTAAGGCAATGGGCATGAAATGGGTGGATGGACAGTGGGTTCACAAAGGCAGTGTGGATTCCCCTTCCGGAGTGTAGGTATAGCTGTGGCAGTCGCTCCCAAGTCAGTCACCTGCATCCCTGTGTTCTTCTTATCACACCTCTGGCCACTGAAGCCATGATTCTGCACCTAGGAACAGCAGCGACCTGCACCGTGACCCAGCCACTTCAAGAGGGCTGATGTTGTAACTAGCAAATGCTCTCACAGGTGATCAAAAGCAGCAGAGTTAAGTCCAGGGTCAGGTAGCAACAGCTGGATGATGTTAATTTGATTGTTCTCTTTCTTTCTCCCTTTCTCTATTTCTTTCTTCCGTCTCTCATTTCTGTCTCTTTCTCCCCTCAGTCTCCCTCTCTCACCCCTCAATCTTGCTTTTCTCTTTCTTGCTTTTCTCTTTCTTCCTTCCTTTCTTTCTCTCTTCCTCTCTTTTCTCTCCTCTTCTTCCTACGCTTGACTTTCTCTCTTTCTCTGTCTCTAGTTCTTTCCCTCTCCTTTTCTCTTTCTCCCTCTTCTTCCCTCCCCCTCGTTTGCTTCCTCTTTCTTTCTCTCTTCTTTTCTGTCATTGGGGAGGAATGCACTTTTTGGTTAAGGCAATGTTTCTGTGGCCTGAGCACGTGGCCACTAAGTACTCAGAGAACTGGAAAGCTGAATCTAGCGCTGCTGGCAAGAAGTCTCTCTAAGGAACTTCTTTCTGCAGGTCAGAAATGCTTTCTCCGTGTCCTTGTGCCTCTCATAGGGCTGATGCTTTTGTGCTCAGGAGACACATCACACTCTTTCGTGCCCAAGCTGCTTAAGGTCAGAGAACTCCGTGGTCCACATGTGGCAGCAGCTCTAGTGGAGCTGCATCTATTTTAAACCTTCTCTTAGATGATGTCCCTTTATGCCTATTATGGGCTCATGTTTTCCCCAAGATCAGTTACCTTTGCATCAGCACTTCTCAGCTCACAGGAATCTGACTCCAGAAATCGTGTGTCAGTGCCAAATGACTCCTGCCCTCCAGCTAAGGCAGCAAATCACAAAGTGAGGAGAAATTAGTTTTCCCGACTCCTCCCCTTAATATTCCACTCTGATTCTAAGAAGCCTCTGATCATGCTTTCTGGGATGGCCGGTGGCAAGGCCAGGTCAGCCCAGTGCAATGCGTGGGACTTCTCTCCATTCCCCACACATGCTCTTTGAAGCAGATGATCAAACCAAGATGTTGTCGTTTAAGGAAGCTCCAGCATTACCTGCCATCAGCCAAGCATTTAGGAACAAATTCTCAAGCCATAAATTCTTACAGGTAAGAGATGAGCCCCAACATTGCCAAGTGCTTCAAGTGCATCATGGTTCTTCCACAGGCAGGCCAGGTTGTGCGTTTTGGATGGTCGTTGTGACATTGCCCAAGGGGAACAGGGATTTTAAGCATCAAAATGTGGTCTCCAAGTTGTTGCTGCATTTGCTAGCCAGTTAGCAGGTTCAAAAAGGTACTCACGGAGCTAGAAATACTCCTCCATGCTTTCACTGAGCCACAGCTGCAGTACACTGACTTTGGAATGAAGCTTATGGGGTTGGTTGGTTGTTTAAGGAAATGCGTGCTTTAGTACAAACAAAATGCTTTTTCTTGTCTGGAAAGAAAGAGTCCCACCTATTTCTTGGAAGCATACTGTGGGAAGGGAGAAAGGAGAAGGGTGGTTTCCCTTCTTTGGTGCCCGCCTATCACTGGCACTGATGCAGCTTTCACAGCTTCACACATAAAGATGCTGTCTCTCAAGAGCATCACTTACAGTGAGTGACACAGGAGTCAACACAGGGTGTCATCTTTTCCTTAAATACATCTAGCTGCTGCCTAGCAAAGTACTTCCATGTTTAGTTATTACAGGGCAGGATTTCTTGAGTGTAATCCTCAGCATGCTTGGGAGAAGGAAGTCCTCCTAATCCTGAATGCTGTTGCTGCAAACACACTGACTGCCGTGGTCAGCGCAAAAGGCTTCCTTCCTGCTGTCTCCTCCCCCAGTGTGGTTGCTCTGATGGCTGTAACTGTTACAGTAGTTGGAGTAGTGCAGCTTCTAGATATTATTCCAGAAAATAAATTAATTTCTGGAGCTTACTCCTGAAAAGTAATTGCTTGAAAACAATGAAAACGTGACTAACTGCAGAATTGAACTCTAACAACCAAAAGCACTGCTTCTGCTGTGCATTCAAAGGAATCTGTGGTCTTTATTCTCTAGACATTGACATGGCTACAAAGACTCATTGCAGAAGAAAGCGACCGAGAGGTTCACATTTTGTGCCGCCCTCAGGTCACTTTGCTGCTTCATGACATCCTCACTCTTCCTCTCCTATCTTCTTGCTGTGAAACTCCCGACTCTTCACTCGCAGCTTGTTGACCTGCGACTCTGCAATGTCAGCCCGCTCCTCGGCTTCCTCCAGCTCGTGCTGGATCTTGCGGAACTTGGAGAGGTTGACGTTGGAGAGCTCCTCCTGTGCGGGGAGAGGGAGTCGGTGGTGAGGAGCCCAGGGCAGGGGGTTTGCTCCTCCTATGCCTTGGCCTTGTGCAAACCTCCATCCCTCACCCACCACTGTTTACACATAAGCCTCTGCTTACGCAGACCTCCTCATCCTCCCTTATTCAGTATGCCACTGTGACAAGCTTCTCCACTACTGTGTCACTCCTGAGGAGCTATTTCATCGCTTGCTCTTGTCATTTGTGGGATTGTTCTCCCAATTCTTTGGTGGTCACATATCAGGAGTTTTTATCTAGATTACCTTAAACCCCTCGAATGTTGATCACTGTCATTTTCCAAATTTTTCATAATCATCTCCTTAGCATGTGAGTGACACAGAAAGCAATAATTGCCTATTTTCCAAGCAATACTTACAGCCTCCTCAGCTTGTCTCTTGTAGGATTTCACCTTCATTTGCAGCTTGTCCACCAGATCCTGGAGCCTCAGAATATTCTTCCGGTCTTCCTCAGACTAAAGACATTGGCAAACAGGAAAGAGACTGAATTGGTTTCCCCACCATAAGAGTTAGAAATTCCCCTTGGCAATCAAGTG
>KZ507886.1:13953-26048 GCA_002844005.1 Limosa lapponica baueri | reverse complement strand
CCCCCGGGGCTGTATCCACACTCTTTGGGCTGCAGGGGCTGTGGAGGGGAAGCAGGAACATGCCCCTGCAGGTTTTTTGGGGAAAGGGCTTTTCCAAGAAGGCTACTTCTGTGTGCCCGGCTCCAAGAGTCTTCACCGCTGCTTGCGGAGCTGGGCGAAGGCAGAGAGCTGTGCACAGCCCTAAATGCTTATTGTTCCCCGTGGCTGGCACATTGGCACCCTGAAGACTTGACAAGTTTGTATACAGGCATCTTTTCCTGTGAGTCGTTTCTCCAAAGTCTTTGTAATTTTTGTTTTGGGGTTGGTTTTTTTTTTTTTTCAATCTCGAGCTCTTTTTCCTGCTTTACGTCATGCTTTCCATTTTAGAGATGTCAGATGATCTGTGATAAACTGACAGTATGTGCAGGAGCAGCAAGGAGACGAGGTCCATTTTAATGAGACTAACTCTACTGGGTAGTGAAAACTGTGCCTCGACAAGCCCCTAGATCTTGTTTCTCTTTGCACAGCGTCTTAATGGCATAAAAGGATTTTTACACAAATAAGGAAAGGCAATTCCCAAAACAGGTTTCTTTCAGTAGCCATTGAAATGGAAAGTTACAGCTGAGAATTGCGTGCTCCCCTTTAAGAGGTAAGCACAATCAGAAATCAGCATTCTCTTGGCTCCTGAAAACAGCCTGAAATATTTCTGAATAAACAGTGTGTCTGCTTAGGGTTCACCATTCACCCAGCAGAGCCTGCAAGCAGCCTGCGTTTCCTCTGCGGTCATCTGTAGGAGTTTGAATAACCAAAAGCAGAGGGGTGGGGAGGGAGAGGAAGAAAGAAAGAGTGCATGAGGGAGGAAGAAGCTGTGGTTGGACTTCAGTAAAGGGAATCTTACAAATAGGTATAGAAATAAATGCTCATTATTATGTGTGTGCCCTGACTTCTCTTGAGAAGGCTATTGGTACAACTCCTGCCCGCTGGCACTGAGATTTAATCACATGTATGGATCACAGCACTGGCTCAATATGACCCACTCCTTCGGTGGCACAGGCAGAGTTTGGATGCTGGTGAGGTAGGAAGAGTGGAGACATATCTGGTCCCTGCCATCCAGAGGGACCTGGACAGGCTTGAGAGGTGGGCTTGTGCAAATCGCATGAAGTTCAACCAAGTCAAGTGCAGGGTCCTGCACCTGGGACGTGGCAATCCCAGACACAAATACAGGCTGGGCAGAGAATGGCTGGAGAGCAGCCCTGAGGAGAAGGACTTGGGAGTGCTTGTGGATGAGAAGCTCAACATGAGCCAGCAGTGCACGCTGGCAGCTGAGAAAGCCAACCCCATCCTGGGCTGCATCAAAAGAATAGTGGCCAGCAGGTCACGGGAGGTGATTCTACCCCTCTGCTTTGCTCTGGTGAGACCCCACCTGGAGTACTGTGTCCACCTCTGGAGTCCTCAGCACAGGAAGGACATGGACCTGTTGGAACGGGTCCAGCAGAGGGCCACGAAGATGATCAGAGGGCTGGAGCACCTCTGCTATGAAGACAGGCTGAGAAAGCTGGGGTTGTTCAGCCTGGAGAAGAGAAGGCTTCGGGGAAACCTTATAGCAGCCTTCCAGTACCTGAAGGGGGCCTACAGGAGAGATGGGGAGGGACTCTTTGTCAGGAAGTGTAGTGACAGGACAAGGGGTAACAGTTTTAAATTGGAAGAGGGGAGATTTAGATTAGATACCAGAAAGAAATTCTTTCCTGTGAGGGTGGTGAGACCCTGGAACAGGTTGCCCAGGGAAGTTGTGGATGCCCCATCCCTGGAAGTGTTCAAGGCCAGGCTGGATGGGGCTTTGAGCGACCTGGTCTAGTGGGAGATGTCCCTGCCCATGGCAGGGGGGTTGGAACTTGGTGATCTTTAAGGTCCCTTCCAACTCTAACCATTCTATGATTCTATGATATAGCAAAGCTCGAGGTAAGCATGAGAAGGCCCCACAGTGCTCTCCAGCCCTTTGTCGGTTCAGGAAAGGACTCGGGTGCCTTTCATCACTGTAGCATCATTATTGCCTGTGGATGAAGAAGTCAAGTCAACACAAAAACTTTTGGTGCGGTTACCATCTTATAACGAGCATGTTGGTAGGCAACTGAATACAAAGGCAATTCGGCATGCATTTCATTTTCTCACTCCCTGTGGAAATTACTGCTCGTTCTTACCTCCAAGGCAGACTCAAATAACACGGCACGTGAAGTCGATCTTCATGGCTAAGTTATTAGTCTTCTGGGCAGAGTGGGCTCATACTTCATGCTGGTTGCCAATACAATCTGGGTGAATTTTGGAGAGATACTCATAGGTCAAATAGGGTCAGCTGTACAAGGCCGAGGCTATTGATGGCTGTTTTCTGAGGTTTGCTGTGGTCAGGAATGCCTGTGACATCTATTTCAATTCAGATTCCTGCAGAAACCAGAAAGACACCTTCACTTAGGCCTTTACTTAAGGAATTCCCTACCATAGGAACTGCAATGTGATTACATACAAACCTTCAGCAATTAAGTGATACACAATATAATTTATGCATACCGGCACTGCTAAGTTCAAAAAGACAGCTAGTCCTCCTCCTAGTTGCAAATAAAAGCTCTCTTTCAATGGTTTATTTTTAACCTAGACACCACTAGCTTAATATGTTCTGGAGCATCTACAAAGAATAATTTTTATGGAATATATTTTTTAAATCTTGCTTTCCAGGGAAGTACTTTTTTATCTAGTACTCTTTCCTAAGCTATTTTTGGACCCCAATGCATGAATTCTAACATTTTCTGGGCAACATTGTGAAAAAGTGAATAGATGAATAAGAGATGTAAAATACTCCAGACTGCATAAGAGTTATCCAGTCCAGTTTGCCTGTTCTCTATTGAAATGTGGATTTAGTGATGATTTGTTCAAGCCTGCGGGAAATCTTATTTAGCTATGTATTAAAAAAAATTCAAATGTTCTGATCTTAACTTGTATTTCTGACTACAAATGACTCCTGTATTTTTTTCAGCTAGGTCTGGAATATCTCTCCAAGGTAACTGTGGTCTATTCTTGAGTTTTCTCTTTGTTTGTAGAAGTTAGATTTATTTAAATAGGTGTAGGAAATTCCATATAACCAGTGATGAGAGGATATTAACTGATTTTTAAAGGCCTGATCACAACAACTGTGAAACTGTTGTTGACCGGGAAACAGATCAACATTAACTTGACGGTCATTCCAAGTGTTAATTTACACTCCAGCAATACTAAATATTAAAACCAGTTCCCAGACAAGAATTGTAGTTCTTGCATGTAAGAAAAAAGGAAGTTAAATCCTAGAAAACAGGTGCAGATTTCTCCACATCTCTGCAAGTGTCCAATCTTTAAACATCTGATCGATAGCTTTAGCACGTGTGATTTATTCACTTTCAGATCTTTCTAAGGAAGGCAACAAAACAATATTAAAATCTCCTGTTGCTAGTCAGCGAGTAGATCGTATTCGCCATGGGAAGAGTGGTGAGGCTGGCTTGTGAAGGCACAGACAGCTGTAGCTACAGGCACCTTTTTAGATTAAGGTGAATGGAGTAAGGTGACAAAGGAAGCTTTGATTTCCATCCATCAGGACGGCAAGCAAACAAAATGAACCAAGAAGGGAGGCACATGCAGTGGCACCAGGACGGGCCAGGGGAGTATCAGCTCAGCACAGCGTTGCTGCGTGCATCAGCAAAGCGATACTGGGGTAGTGGCAGTGGGACAGATGTGCTACTGCCGTGCTCCGACCCAGCCCATAGACCTTGCATGCCTCTCTTCAGATGGCTAATGTAGATATCTGCAACTAGGGCTTTTTCTGCACTTAGGGCCCCCTGATTGCTCCTTTAGGGACCCTAACTGTTGCTAGCAGCAGCTTGGGGGCAAAAAAGCCCAGGGCCTTTGGGTACCACAGATCTCATCTATAGCCATGAAACAGCAGGAAGATGCCAGAGGCCATATGGAGTACAGCCAGTGGCAGTTACTGCCCAAGCCCCTAAAAACAGCTCTGTAAAAGAGTTAACAGCATCACAGCACATGCCTGCTTGTGCTTTCCATGCCTCATTGTGCTGCCTTGTACAATTAACCACCAGAGACTGCAGTAAAATCAACTATTTTGTCACCCCTACCAAGTGAACTAGTGGGTGCCGTGCCCCACCGAAGCGGCACGACAGCCTGGAGTGGCTCCCCGGCCCCCACCTCCCGGGGGGAGCCTCTGCCAGGTGCCCCCACGCCGACAGCCGACAAGATATGCAAAAAGCGCCAGCAGCATAGAGATTACAAAGATGCATCAAAAAAGCTTCCCTGTCTGTCTCCCCGCACAGTGGACCCGGCGGATCTTTGATGGATTTGAAGCCCTGAAAGGAGATCTCTGTGTTCTGGTACTGCTTGAGCCTCCACAAAGGAGATGAAAAGGAGGAATAAAACATCTGAACAGCCCAATCTGGTCTGAACTGCATGCATTCATTACGGTAAAGACGGATTTCTTCTGGTTCCTCCTCCGTATCCTCCTCCTCAGTGGTGGCAGCAAGAAGCTTGACACTCCAATTACAGGATATTCGTGTTAAACAGAGAAGAGGGACAGCTAGTCAGTGCCAGGCGTTTAGGATATGGCATCCAAGGCGCCATGCAGCCAGCAGAGACCTGGAGGAACAGATTGAAACTACTCTAATGGCCCGGCTCCTCACAAGTCTTCAGTGTAGACTTAAATTAGCTCCTCGCAGTCGGCGTTACCCATGACTTAAATCAGGGTCCAAATGTACTCACTTCACCAAAGCTGCTGTGAAATAGGACTGGTGTCTCAGAGGCTAGATGGGGCCCCATCATGTGGGGCTGCTGTTGCGGTGTACCCTAGGGATGTGCCTTTTCCATGCCATTCCCCACACCCCCCCCACCCCCTGTCCCTCCAGGCTTGCCCCTTGCTGTCCCTCGTCTCTGAGACCCTCAGCACAGGGTCTCAGGCCAGGAGCACCGCTCACCCTATCCATTTACGGAACCAGGCAGATGAAACGCATTCAAAGGCTTGTGCAAAAACATGTGACGTTTGTGGCTCTGAGACCGCTTTGTCCTTTCAAACTCCAGAAAAGGTTTTGTCTCTTTTCCCCTCAGATGGAAATGGTAATACAGGCTAAGAAAAATGTCATTAATAATACAGACCGGGAGCCTTTGGGAGAAAATTTTAGTTTTGAAAAGTGACTACTCTGCATGAATATGTCATGTCATCAGAAGTTTTTCTGGATTGTCTTGACTCTTCACATATGCATATATTTCTCTTCTGCTACATGTGGTCCTTTTTCCTTATTCAATTAGGGTATAATTATAACTGCATACTTAAATTACAAGAAATAAATAGAGATTCATCATTCAATAGGCATTCTTCTAGGAAAAAAACAAGTTTTCCTTCAGATATTGGTTTTCTTCAGGGTTTTTTGTCTCTATTTTTAATTTAAAGGTGCCTCTCTTATGTTTTATTCACTTGTTTTCATTAGGTAAAAGAATGCTTTGGCATGAAAACCTGTCCTGAATCCACTGCCTGCTTGACAGATAGATACAAAGACTTGAAACATGAGAGGAAAAGCGGATGGTTGCAAGAAAAAAAAAAAAAACCACCAAACCCTAAACGAAAGAAAAAAAAAAAAAAAAAAACACCAAACCCTAAACGAAAGAAAGGAATTAAACCCAGCACGGGGGTATGTATTAATGCTGTGCGAGTGCCACTGCATGCATTGGTTCCTAGGAGCGATGCAGAGCATCTTGCTTGACAGGCTGAGACTGACAGACCTCGACGATGAATCTCTACTGCCTTTCTAAAAAGGTAGGGCCCTCCTTTTTATCCCTAGATTGATCCTGGCCAGTTTGCTGCAAGTAGATACTGCTTGAATTTCAAATATTGAGTGCTGGTATCTGCGATTGGTCCCACGCTGTAAATCACATGCTAATGTTTCTCTGTCTTGACTGGATGAGAATAAACATAATAATCAGGAAGAGGCCTTGAGGAAGCCACCGCGGCTTTAAATCTCTCAGGGAGCAGCAGCAGTTTAGGGAGAAGCGGCTGATAAAGCGGATTAGGGAATTCTAGAAAATTTAAAACCCGCTCCTTTCTGGGCCACACAGGCTCTGCCCAAGGCGTCATTCCTAGGAAAATTAGGCTGCTGTGAAATTTATTGCCAGGGTGCAGAATTTACATTTCAATTTCTCTTGTCACAGTCTGGGCTGCGGTCACGTCCCCTCTGCCTGCCTCAGCCGCTTCTGCGCCTCTTGCCCTGCACAGCCCCTTGGCCCCAGCCCGTTCCTCAGCTTCTCCCTGGCTACAGACGACCACAAACCCTTCTTCCGAAAGTTTAAGGAGAGCAAGGCTGGCCAGGGGGGTGGGTTGTTGAGGTCGGTTGCTGTTGTTTTCCACTATATTGCTGCCCTCATGGCCAAGCAAGAGCTTATATTCTTGACCCTACAGAAAGTCAATGGAGTTGAATTTTTTTTTTCCATTGCCAATAAATTACACTCAGGGGTTTATCTGAGAAGAGGTAGGCACAAGCCGAGATAGGCACAAGCTAATGCAGGCAACAACAGTCTCTAGAAAGGACTTCTCATCCTCTTCCAGGAGTCAGTGGGGCTCAGCTGGGCTCCACAGCCAAGTATGCCCTGATGGCCCAGGCGGTGCTGGATGGCTCCCACCCTGCAGGGAAGGATGAGGGGCGGCAAGTCCTGAAGACATTGTCTGAGGAATTGAAGAAGAGGAAGAAGAAAAGGAAATGGAACGTTTTGATGAGACAAATTTGGAAGGAGAGGAAAAGAAATAGTGAGGAATAGGAAAGAGTGAAAAATAATGAGATTGATGATGATAAAGCAATTCTGTAGAGTATTTGGTTGAACTTTTTAACAGGACCATCCCTGCCCCTTTGTGCTCTATGTTACTCTCCTTGTCAAAGAGGTCACTAGCAAGAAGGTTTGCGGAAATTACAATCATTATGTGGATATTCATAAAAATCCAGTGTGCCGACAGTCACAGGACAGGAACAGGCTGTATTACCTCTGGGCCTGACCAGAATTAGCCAAAACAGCTTGAAATTAGCCATGCATTTCTTTGTGGAGAAGTCTAAGTCCTAACACTGATGTCATGACTAGCTGCAATTATGTTTAAATTTGAAAAGAAAAAAAAGTAAAACTTCTTCAGAGGTGTTTTGCAATTGTAAATGAGGCATAACTTGCATTATCTATGAACTATGATGAACTGTTACTAGCATTTGAGTTACATTTCCCTTAGAAAGCCAGGAGGGGTTCTAACCCTGGATTAAGGGTCCCTTCTGACACTTAAATAGGAAGTGCATATGGAAGTGGAGTTGTCCAGGGTGTCACCACCTTGAGGTGAACGATAGCTTGAGGTGGAAGGGTGGAGAATAAATGTTACTGCAAGAAAAGCTGCTGAATTTCCTTTTGAGAGACTGATAATCCCGCAGGCTCCTGCAGAAGCAGCTTTTGATTATCATTGCTGATGATATTAGAAGACATCTCCGGAGTCTGTCCTTTAAAAAATGTTTCCCTAGTGCTACTTGAAAACATATGGGTTGGGAACTGAAGTGAAAAACTGATGTTTTACTAACTCTCTTGGCATGATGGAGGCTTAGAAAATGATGTGTCTGATACCGGAGAAGCATTTTTAACAGTAAATGAAACAAGACTGCATAAAAATTCAAAATACTAGACTGGTAAATGTAGACAAGAAAAGAAGTTGGAACAAGAAAAAGGGGCTGGTTAAAGAACCAAATGAGAAAAGATGGACGAGACCTGCAGTTGAGATGAATTGGGGCAGCTTCACTAACTTCAGTGGACCTATTTTGAGTTGCATGAAGTCACTGGAGATCTAAACGTATACTAGTAACTTATACACAGGGTTTGAGTAAACCAGGTCTAACAGAGCATTTTCAAATGCAGCGATTTCTTGAAGGCTTTCTCAAGTAATAGGATGGGCAAGCAATTTGGAATGTTAACAATTTTGAGGGGAAAGGAGCAGAGAGATGGGGCCAGTGTCAGTGTATTTTGCCAGCTATGGCACCAGCAATGCCTAGTGAAGAAGTGGCCTTCTGGCTTCAGAGGAGGCACATCTACATGGGTTACTGAAAGGACACAGGAAGGAAAAAACGGGAAAGAAAAAGGAAAAAGGAAGGCTCCACACCCTGGTTGTCCCAGATTTCTTCAGCCTATTATCTTGGGAAACTGGGTCATAGTTACAGCATCTATGCATATATACCTGGAGAGAAGTTCATTCCCTGGTTCCAGTGGCTTTTATCTGTATGCCTTAAACCTCTTTCCAAACAACATACGCTAACCCCCAGAAGATGTTTTATACCAGAACAAGCGTGCCCTACGCTGCAGTTGGATCAAGTTAGTTTTGCTGGCTTAATAGGATGTTTCAAAAAATAAAATTAAAAAGCATTATGCTGATACCGCTTCAGCATATTCATTGGGCAAAATGCTAGCCTTCAACAAGGGAGAAAGCTAGGTAGACTTCATCCAATCAGATCCACCACCTGTGGAAAGACTAATACCTTTTGATTGCTGCAGAAGAGCTTTTGAGAAAAAGCTACTTTGGCAAAGTGCAGAATCTTGACTGGGCATGCAGTTTTGAGCCCCCACCAGCAACTACTGACTTTGTAGACTTATTCAAGTAAAAAAGCATATTCTTTCAGTGGCTTTCTGCTCTACCTCTTTTAGACCTGTTAGTCTTCACACACATACCCACAGGAAAAGTCAAAATGACCAGCAGATTCTTTCACAGACAAGGGATAAAAAATGTCTTCCTCTTCAAAATTGCTAAATGTTGAACTTCAGGAGGTTTCTGTGTACTCCTAAGAAAAAACCCAAACTGCTGCTGAGGTTGGCATCCTTCTGCACCAGTATCAACAAGCTCTCAGTATGCTTCATTTCTGTAAACAGGTGAGATATTCCCCCTACCCCATGCCTCCCCAGAAGTTATTTTTAAAATGGTAGAACTTACATTTTTGCTGTACAGTGGTTACAATGTCTGTTGAAGCTATCAGGTTCTGCAGCAACCTAAAGAACTAGTAGATCCTAAGGACAGCTTTCATCTTTAGCCACAATCAATTAACATAATCTATTTTTCAATTTTCCCAGGCCCTCTTTACACTCTTTAGCTACGAGCTTAACCTCTTTTCCAAAAACTAACATAGCTAAAAACCACTTAATATCACTCTCAGTTCTTAGAGAAATCAGAACAGGTTTTGTGTTTGACTACACAAAGAAGTTTTATTTCAGCAACTTGAGGTGCTAGGCTTTTTCCAGATGTGGCTGAAGCCATGATTTCCCATTGAAATAAGCTTTTATCCTCTATCCAAGAGATAGATTGTGTTATGAGAAAATTCAAATTATTTTATTCTAGATGATGTCTAATTAAATTGAACAATAAAAATTGTTATCCTTTATGACCGCCAAGCAATTAAGTGACCTGGTGATAGGGAATTAAGTCAGTCTTCTTCCTTTGAAATGACAGCTGAAATAACAGAGGCACTGTTCTTTGTCTACTGTGTGTGTGCTGGAGAGGAGATAGAGGAGGAAGGACTGGAGCAGGACAATACACAGTCAGAAAAAACCTGCCCCTATTACAACTGCTGAATTGTTTCCCATTAACTTTCCTCAGGGCAGAATTTCCCCCATTGTGTCACACTTTTTAGGTTGGCTTCATAAACAAACAAACAAGCAAAAAACCTCACCTTGCTTCTACTATGATTTATAATATTTCACAAATTATTAATCTAAAAAGTGCTTTAAGTATATTTTTCTGCCTTTCTCTTTCTTTGTCTGTGACATCCCTCAATGTAAATGACTGAAGCAGGAAAAGCGCATGCTAGCTCATTGAAGGTGTGTGCCAATGAACATGTAATTTAAACAGGAAACAGTGGGAACTGGATTAGGGACATTTAGGTATAAAACCAGGAGCATCTAAAGTGCTAGGTCTGTGGCAAATTCACCAGCATTGTAGACCGCAGCCTCTCTATCAAAGGTGGGAGATGCAGCCTCAGGGGCCAGGTGGCAGCAGGGCTGCATAGGAAGTTTTTCCTTTTGCATCACTACAGTTATCTTTATTATAGCAATTTCATTAAATTGGCATATGGTCATACGGTTGCTTTCATTCAGTGATCAGAGTGTCCAAGGCGACACAATCCAAGACAAAAAAGGCACACGTTTATGGAAATAAGTGAGTCTGTTGGGACATTATATTAATATAACTATTTTTTATAAAAATCATGCTCGATCTAATGCTTTTTCCAAGGAATCCAACCTTTGGTGGCTGTTGATAATACAGCACTGTGTGATAGGACCATCATGTATAAGCATCAATGGGTGTTTTCCTGTCCAATAAAACCATATACAAAACTCAATTCTGTACAAATGATCTCAATAAATTGGCTAAAAGCTCATAAGACAGTAACAAACGGACAAAAAATAAGCATCTAGTTTAGAGCCACTTGCCAGTTAGTGTAAGTTATTTGTCACCAGACATCTGACTTGCTTGGATAGAAGACTGGTTTGTTTCCTTCTCCCCAAACTGCCATAACCGTGATCTACCATTAGACTCCCTTTGAAAAGGAAAGTCACTATCAACTGTCCCTCATTATGTGGCAGAGTCCATCTGGAATAAAGTTTCTGTTCGCATGCATAGATTTGGTGCAATTGTTAATTACTGTAATTAATTAACTTCCATGGATGGAAAAAGATGAAAAAAAAAGCTAAAGAGCAAGACAGTTTCATGCAGAAGGTGCTTCTACAGCAGCTGAATGCTCCCTGCTTTCACATCACAGTTGTAAAAGTTCCTGGTTTGGGCTTGTAGCTTTCCTTGATGATGGTGGCATTAATAATTTCTAACAGTGGCAGACTTCAGAGTGTCAAAAGAATTAGGGCTGTAGTGTCAGAAAATAGGAACGTAAGCCACGCAGAGCAAATGTAGAGTTTTTTTATTGTGTTCAGATTTTAAATCCTTTTAAGGGATAGAATTGCAGGCTTCAAGTGCCCTAGCAAATCATTAATGATAATATGAAATCCCAGCAGAATTATAGCAGCTATTTCACCATGAACTTGACCATCCAACCGTGTAAAGTGAGTCCTTTCCACCTCTGAGTCATTACGAAAAAAACGTCATCTTTCCACCAACCGAGCAGGGTAGCCTGATGAGAGACTAAAACTAGAAGAGTGACCCACACTAGCTATATTTCTTACTCAATATGAGTTAAGAAAAAGAATGACCGGACAAATTCATACAAGAAAAATTCTTCAAGGACTATGAAATATCTCAAGAAGTTGGTGAGCTGCAAAGATTTGCAGCCTGGAAAAGTCCTTGGAGGGAATATCCCTACATGGTTTTCCTGTTCTCATGCTTCCTAGGGGAAGCCCCACAGTTGGGGGCTGTCAGCTGTTTCTGGACTTGTGTTCAAGACAGCGACTTTGGAGGCAGATTGTAATTACTGGTCTATTTTTAGATGCTGTAATTTTGGCAGAAAGCCAAAATTTGTAATAAACCAGCTTTGGTATTATCTGTCATCTCCAGACACGGAAAAGGGCCATGAATTCCGTATAGGGGTAGATAATGCAGATATATTAAAATGTGCTATTATCTACAGTGTTGCCTATTGCCGGTTTCATTTTTATTGCATGGCAAAGGTCAACACCTTTAGGTAGTTCAGAGATCCCAAAGGGTGACAAATTACCAAGAATTCATCTATTCAGCATGTATATGAAGCCATCAAAAAAGACTGTTGACATGGTACCAGCGCTTTCTGATCTACATTATGCCTTTGTGTAGGCAAAGATTTGCCTGCCATTGATGGTGGACAGATACTGAGGGCTGAAGTAAGGTGGCACCTCATTGTTCCTCAGCTGAAATGTAGTTCATGGCATCATGATTCATGAGTCTCTTATTCCTACTGGAAACTGAGCTGCGTTTAGTTTTGGGAAACCACAAGAATATTTTCATTTCAATATGTCTTAGTGTTATTCCTAGAAAAAAAAAAGAAAAAAAAAAAAAGATCCCTCCCGAGATTTTTTTTTTTTAGTTAAAAAGAGGAAGGAAATGGAATGAAAAT
>KZ507885.1:26573-45603 GCA_002844005.1 Limosa lapponica baueri | reverse complement strand
CCGTTTGGGCTGGCTCACTCGGCGGCGGGAAACGGTTCCGTGCCCTGGAGGGAAGGACACGTAACGGCAACGTGGCGCCGGCTGCGGCGGGGGGAGGAGGGGCGGGGGAAAGAACGAGCCAGTAGCACCTCAAAAGTCCAGACCCAAGAAATTGGCACTAGGCCACCGGAGAGGTCAGTGCTGCTAGTTCGGGGTGAGAAACGGCATGTCCTTGTGCCACCGCAAATCCTGGTTGTGAAACTACTGTTTGCCTGGCCTGCCTTGTGTCCTTGTCTTCCTGCTGCCAAGAGGCTTAATGCCAAGGACAAGACACGGCCCGAAAGGGCAGAGTGACAAGCAAGAATGCAGGGGCAAGGTGACGAGAGAAGTTCATCAGTGCAATGCTACTGGTACTTTGCATATCTGTTTGAAAACACATCAAAAAAATCAAACATATCTAAGCCACCAGTCACTTCAGAAAATACTGAAATTAAGCCTTTGTTCTAAAAGTAGACAGTAAGGACACCATCCTAGGATGGCAAGACGTCAGGAAGTGCACTAGAAGGTCAGAAGAGGTAAATCTGTTTTCAGCCTTGAAACAATGGCTTAAGTGCCCTTGAATGACCTGCAGAATGAGGTAATGTGAATGCATTTCTGGCATCTTCTGGAGTATGCAGAGCCGTGACATAGGCAAACAGAACTCTAAAAGGCAGTGAAGTATACCTACAGATTGGAACAGACTTCAAAGCAAGGTAAAGGTATGCATCAGAACAAAAGATTGCCAAAAGGTGAACTTCACAAGATTCGGTGGACAGAGGTCCAGGCACAGAGATGTTTAGTTCTCGGGAATGTCAGCTGTATAAGACCAGCCTTCACCCAAGATAAGGAGCTGGCATCAGAGAGAGACCACGATCCGCTTCTCTATGCAGCATTGATAGTCGGGAGCAGCCACTGTCTCCCTCCTGAGATCAGCAGCAGAGTGATCAATGCCAGACAGTTGGTAAATTCGGTTCCACAAGTCACTGTTGTGAGAACGTCAGGATGTTCAATGGAAAATTGAGCCATGAGAATCAGGAAGACCTTTTGTTTAAAAAAGTTCATATTAATCAGAGGAAACTTATTTTCCACAGCTGATTCCATCTCAGAGAGAGCATTTTTCATACAACATTCAATACTGAAATACAAGTTCAAAAACTGCACCAGGCTTGTTTGTTCAGTCTTACATTCTGTTAGAAACAGATGGAGAAAAAGGACTTCATATTAGGGAAAAAAAAATAATCAAATACTTTATCACCAAGCCACTAAGATAATCTGGAAAGTTGTTTTGGAACCATTAGAATAATCATGAAAATGCTGCTAAAAGTGCAAGGATGTAAGCCTTTAAATACAGGTTAAATCGCTAAAGAGGAACTTTGTTGGGGCCACTGTATTGGTTAGATTTTTGCCTCACATGGCAGCCCTGGCAAGATAGCCAGATCCAGGCACCACAGTTCACACAAAGGTAAAATAGATAAACGATTAAATAAGTGTGTTCCATATGATTTTGCATGTTCCTAGTACACCTCTTGGATACTGGCGGCCTAGAAGCAAGCTTCACAACAGAAGAGACACCAATAAGCACATTCCAGCCTGCAGAACTGCTGCAGGTTCGTAGACTCTTACAAATCAAGTACACAGGGAAAGGAAAATACTGTACCAAGGCAGGTGTGCCAATGTGACAAAATTAATTTGGAGCTTCTCATTTCCCTAACCCCTTCGGTAGTGACGCCCCTGAGAGAGAAAAGGTTTCAGAGGAGATGGTAACTCGGGTAGGAATCACTCCCAGATAAAAACGCAAGAGTGGCCCGAGGACCCAGCTCCCAGCAGGCAGTAGGAATTTGCCATGGCAATTCCATTTTACCCAGCAACCTGTTTAATATTAACCTCTGCTTCTGAGGCCCGGGGAGGGAAGCACCAGCAGCAAGCTCCCTGGGTCGCTGCAGGCGGACAGAACTGGAAAGTCAACTAACGCTACAGCAAGCGGAGGAGCAAGTTATATGCCACCCCCATGGTTTCCTACAAAAACTGTCTCCAGCTGTTCTCTTCTCCAGGTCACTTACACACTGGTCCTGTCACACTCACCCCTATACCACCAGCCATATATCCCATTACGTATATCCCCCCTGGGAACAAGACAGCCAGCCAGCTTCTCAGGGACTAGCTGGTATCAAACTGGCCCATTCTCTCCCTGTTTTAGTAAGCCTCAATGGCTTTTCTAGTACAGCAAAAGATGGGGCTAGCCCTTGAAAATTACTCATATAAGCTTTTATTTTCATTGTAATAAACCCAGAAAACAAATTCAAAACCTGGGACTGCAGGAGTGCCCTCAGAGAGCTGCTTGTGCAGCCCTGATTTGTCTCAGAAGCCTACAGGTTCAATTGGAAAGTTAAGCTAGAAATCCAAGAGGCTGATTTTTCACTTGGCTTGAAGAGAAAAATGGCAAATTAAGCAACACACTCTTACCCCTGACTTATCTGATAGAGCAGACTGAACCGGGTGCCCACTGACCATCTTGAGATGATCTTGATCTTTAGAGTTGGAAACTGAGTGACCAGCTTGATTACTGTATCATCTTGTCCTGTAGCACGCCAAAATTGTGATAGCCCAGGTATGTTCCTCAGTACTTCAATCTTTCCAAATAGATCTCATTGAAAGTACAATGGTGTTGTTATAATTTGTGTATATTTTTCAAAAATGTAATTTTACTTACCCATCCCAATACACCTAGCTACCCATCCCCCCAGGAAGAAAGTACCATTCACAAAATCTTCAGCATCCATTTACGGTATCTGTGGATGCAATCTATCATTCCTGCAATTCAATTCCCTGCAGAGCACATAGCAGAAGTCAGAGGCAGATTGTCTTTGTAACTTAGCAAGCTTTGTTTTAAATTTCCTTGAATGTGTTTAGTTGAAAAGATTGGAAGGATGTAGAAAATAAGACGACATTCATGATTGCTGAGTAAAACAAAAGTCGCAGGAAACTTCTTTTGAAGTGTAAAGTCCGAATACTGCTTTAACAACCTATGTTTTACAATTTCCTGATTAATGGCTTGCAGTAAAATCAGTTCCTTGACACCGATTACTTCAGCAATACACTAGCAAGTACTTTAGCTAGTTTTATATTATTCATGGAAGTTGCATAGAATATGTCTTGTCTTTTATCTTGTAAATCAATGCCTTCATGAGCAGCCATTTAACTCTGATATTTTCTGTAGACTATAAAATCGAAGCATGCGTAATAGCCGTGCATTAGATCTCAAAGTACCCTGGCTTTTTTTTTTATGAAGGGACAAAGATCTATTAATTTCAAAATCAAAGCCACCCTAACCCTGTTAGAATAGATTGTCTTTAGAGTCAGAGACTATGACAGTTTCTCTGTAAACTCAGCTTGTGTTCTCAGCGTAGCCAGGCGTCTGCGTCCTATGGAGTATCGCCACAACTGGCTTTAGACCTAGAGCTTTCCTGGCTGTGGAGGCCGGGAGCTGAGTAGAGCTCTAACCCCGAGAAGAAGGAGCTTAACAGCTGCATTTGGCAAAGTTGTGGGGGAGGCATGAATGCAATTCCTCTGCTTTTTAGGAACAAGTACAAAAGGGACTCAGTCTGCAGAGGCATTGTTTTAGTGAGCAACGAATTGACCGATTTAAAAAAATAATAATAGAAATAATCGAACAGCCAAGGAATCTGAAAAATGAGAAAAGTCTTATAAAGAGCGAGGGGGAAATCTGGCACCGTGTGAACAAAAATAATCACAGAAGCTTTCCTCGCCCCGTGGTGAAATGGCCCCCCGCGCCCCAGGCAGCCAGCAGTTGCAGAGTTCAGCTGCGCCTGTGGTTAATAATAAATGGACTCTCTCAGCCAAGAGTGCCTGGCCTGCACACCCCCATGCTCCTGCCGTCCTCCCGCCTCTCCCAGGGCTGCCCAGGCACCGTTCCAGCACCCACCCAGCCTCCCTACGCCAGACGGACACCCAGAGGTAAGCGACACGCCAGGCCGTTGCTCCCTGAGGTCGGTGCGCCGGATGGGTCACGAGGGGAGGCGAGCAGGGATGGTTTGGAGGAGGGAGGGGAGCCAGGCTGTGCTGGAGCTGTGCTAGGAATCTGCAAAGTTTCATTAAAAGGCGAAAGGTCGGAAGGCTCTCGCTGCAAAACTTGCCAAGCTTCAAAAATCTTTCAGCCAGCTCTGGCTGAGCGTTGGCTGAGTTTCCAGCGAACATCAGCTAATTCGTATTGGGTTTCAGGTGGTGACCAGCTGGTTTTTATCCACCGGCCAGCGCAGCTTGAGCACTCCTGGCTGTTGTGCTTCAGAGTTTGAGGGGGGTTGTTAAAATTCAGAGCACAACTCGAGCAGCTCAACTGATCCTTGGCGTAACCTTGTTGGTTTAATGAATTTATTCCAAGCTGACTTTGCCCTCGAGAGCAAGGGGTGTGTACACACACACAGAGCGATACCAGAACATTTGCATGAACCACTCAGGCTCCTGGCTGCTAAACTTAGCACTGCAGCAGGCCAAGGTTGTAAGCATGAATTAAGAGCTTTTGCTACTTTTTTTGTCATTATATGATTCCATAAACTTAATTAACATTTTTGTCTTTAAAAGAATTTTGGAAAGTGGAAAAGAAGCCTTACAGTTTCTGTCAGGTGTGTATTGCTTCTTATGACAAAGTCTGTCTTGATAGCTTGAGATGTCAAGCAGAACCAATCCCTCTTTTCTTGTGTTACACAGCCCAAGCTGTCCTGTAGAGCTGAAATCTTTAGACTTGGGCAAAGAAACTCTCTTCCTGGGTGTAAGATGGTTCTGCACAGCTGTCGTGTCACACGCTGTACTGAGATCAGAGCCATGTTCTGCTAGATGTAACGCAAAGCCGGTAGTATATTCCAATTAATTTACCATCTAAGTTAACAATAGATACAAAGGACTGAAGAAAGGAATCCTTTCCTCCTGGTGAAGGGGCGAGAAATAGAAAAGCTGAAGAGATAGGGCCAAATGCCTAGGGAAAATATGTGAAGCAGCCAGGCATTGAGTGAAACTGCCCCGAGGCCCAGATCAGGCCAGTTTCTTAACCTTTTCAACTCACTCTCCCGTCTTTCTCTGTTTGGAAATGAATTTAATTAAAGTGAATAGGAGTTGCTAAGAGACCAGAGGAGTTCTGGAGTTTGTTGCCGGGGCTGAATTGCCACTCGCTTCTAAGGCTTTGCACACAAGGATGATGTAACGTGAGCCTGCATAAAGCACTCCCAGCTCTAGGGAAAGCTGCTTTTTCCTCCTTGTAGTTACAGTCTGGTTTACCAGATCTCAGCTCCTTTTTTATTTTACTTAACTGCTTGTTTCCTCCTAGACACCGGCAAAAAACAGATTCATCTCTTTATAGCGTTCCTCCACCTGTGTCTGCCTTGTAGGTTTCTCCTTGTGATCTTGCAGGTTGGAGGTGGCAGTGGCTGAGCTTGCAATTTGTCACGAGCATGCAGCTTTGGAAATTAAAAGGTTGTTTACTTCTCAACTCTCTCTAGTCCATTACTCCTTGTCCTTTCCTCTGCCCCACCACGATTTCAGCCCAGCATTGACAGTGGGCCACGTGAACTCTTCCAACTCCATTTCTGCAGCTTAACACTTTGCTTTGACACCCCGGCTCATGCTTGAAACACCAGGAGGCAATCTCCTGGGCAAGAGTTGTTTACCTTCCAACATCAAGACAGTAGATGATATGTTAACTTCACATGGTCGCCCATCATTGCTAAATTAGTTATTTCATTTTTACCTGACTTTTGTTCTCTCAGGACCATGCATCTGAGCAAGATGATTAGGAAGATAACCTATAGCCTGGGAAGATGTGTGTCCACTGTGGCATGTGGGACCACCCAGGTGAGAAGATTTCTGCATGGTGAGTAGTGTATTCTGAAACAGTTCATGGGTGGAAAACCTTTTCTTCATCTGAATGCAGCAAGGTCCTTGCTGGCAGTGTTCTGGGAGCAAAGCAAAGAGCAACAGTAGTCTTGATAAACTATAGTCTTAGAATATATTGAGTTACTATGGTATCCTTGGTGCTTCCACTCTTTTAAAACATATTCTTTGGGCATGGTTGCAGAGTTCAGTTCATTCACATAATGTTAATTTAAAATAATGTTACTGGAGCCAGTGACAACACATCTCCAAAAATGGTGACAGAGGAACACTCAATGATGATGAAGATTATTATTCATATTAACAGTAGAGATATTTTGCAAATATTTCACTTATATAAAATACAGCTTTAGCCTTCATGAAGTTATTTGTGAATTCACCCCAAAGAACAGCTGAAGAGGGTGATAAATTTATTGTGATGGTGATAACTTACCTTTTATAAAACAGTAGTTACTGCAAATACCCACACAAGTAATTCACTTTTCTGTGTTTATCCCCAGGTGCTTATGTCAGGATTCAGCCCTCTGTACAGGAAGCCCTCATGGCAGGGAGACCAGTTGTAGCCTTGGAAAGCACCATCATTACACATGGCATGGCCTATCCTCAGAATCTGAGGTGGTGAATTTTGATATTCCTCATTCAACAAAGTTGTAAGAACAAGGCATATAACTGGTGGATCAGTATTCTTGGTAAAGTCAAAACCATTGCAAGAGCAAATGGAAGTGTCAGGTTGCTAGGCATGCAGAATATGAGCTCCAGTATAAAACGATTGTATTTGGACTTTTAAGGACACATACGGGGAACCTATTTTTATCTCCTTATCCAACACCTTAAATTTCTGGCTTCTCTTAAAATATGGCAGCAGATAATGTCATTACTTGCTCTAAGAGAGAGCTGCCAGCCTTTTTGGCTGCATAGTTTGCACAGACATTGAAAACACCCTGCAGTTTCTTTTAGTGTATCTTTTGTAATGCAAAAAGGACTGGAACACAATAGTCAAATTGTTCCTTAGCCCACTCAGAGCAGCTACTGTGAGAGCTGCTGGTCCCTCTCACTGCCTTCTTTGCCCTGCATAGAAAACCCCCTATTTCTACCCTTTATTTATTGATGTTAAGTAGATTTGAGTTACAGTGCCAGAAATCACTGCACTGTCCCCTCCATCCTTGCTTCCAGAAAGCATAGGAAGGCTTTGGTATTAATATTCCATCTTGCTTTTTACCCGGCCATTATTTTGCCTGGCATTCTGTTTTAGAATGAAGCTCTAAAAATTCAGAGAGGGGGTAGTATCAGTAAAGATTGTCTAATGTATGTACACATAGCTCAAAAAGGGAGAAGAAGCTGCTCCTAAAAAGGATACTGTACGAATGATCAAGTATAAAACCTGCAAAGCTTAGAAAGAGCTAGTCTGCAGACCTAGAGAATCCTCAGCCTGCAGCTTTTTGGCACTGTCGTTACTCTATATCTGACTGCCTATATTGTGAAAAGTATATCCCAGTCATTTGAATAGGGCTTGAATTACCTGGGGTTTCTGTGAAGGGCTATCATCTCAGAGAAATAACAGGTAATAGAAATGTCCTATTTTGAGAAGATCCCTATTTTCAGTAGTTTATTGTATAACCAGTTTTGCCTGTAAAGTGGGGGTGCTGTCCTGAAAATGGGAGCTCTGCACTTCTGCACATTCAAGTGCAAAGAATTCTGCCATTAGGAAGATATAGAAGAGGAACTGACTTAGCTGAAATCCCAAGAACTGTATAAAACTGGAAACTAGGAATGATGGCCATCAAACACAACAGTTTTCTTGTCTAACTGCTTGCCTCACTAGTTTTTTGATTGCTGTCTTATTTATCTTATTCTAGCATGGCCAGAGAGGTGGAAGAAATTGTAAGAACAAACGGAGCAGTGCCAGCCACTGTAGGTATTTTAAGGGGTCGAATCCATGTGGGACTCACAGATGAGGAGCTTGAGTTCTTGGCAAGCAGTAAAAATGTAGTTAAAGTGTCTCGGAGAGATCTTCCTTTTGTCCTCAGCCAGGTATGGTATGCAGACCTTCTGTTGTGCTATTTTCTATACAGCAATAGTAAAGTGCTGTCCAGCTTCAAGCCAGGTGGCTTTTAGACCTCTTGAAAATGTCATGTAAAGTGGTATCTTATTGGTAAGCTCGAACGTGGTCCTAGTTAGAGTCAAAATACAGAGTAAGAACAGAGTAAGGGAATAGCAGCCATGAAATAGGGCTTCTGAAAAATCATTCCGGATTGGCTGGCAAGCCATAAGCACTTGGCTAAGAATATTCTTATTGGCATGATAAGGCATCATCACATTACATGTAAACTATGTGACACAGGCCACTTTGAGCTTAAGGTGACACTAGCTGCCCGTGAAGCCTTCTGGTTGGAAAGCCGTGGAGAAAAAAGGCCTTTGCTATCCTCAGGGCAAGAACAGCTTACATAGCAGGGACGATGATTCCTCTGCATTTTTGCCAAACAGAGTATTTGTATCAGAATTTCACCTGTCAGCTGGTGACAGTAGGCTGTTGTGACATTGCTGTGTGTCAGACCGCAACTGTAGCTACCCGCACACAGTATTCTCCAGGCCACTCTGGGTGCTGACTGTAACTGGTTGTCCCCTGACAGGGCTTGTCCGGTGGCACTACCGTGTCCGGAACAATGATTGCCGCACACAAAGCAGGAATCCCCGTGTTTGTGACAGGCGGCATAGGAGGCGTCCATCGAGGAGGAGAGAACAGTAAGAAAAATCAATACATTCCACTTTTCTCTACATCGCTACTCTTTTATTTAATTCCATCTTCTTCCTTTTTCCCAGTCTGTCCCGCAGTAACTGTCTGTTCAGAAGAGTAATCATTCTGCTTGACCGTACTATGTTTTTTTTCTCCCTGGTGTCTCCTTTCCAGAAGCTTCAGAATATTCCTCTTGACCACTCGCCAGTTGTTAAGAGGGTGGGAGTTTCTCTTTATCCTTTGCTTTTACGGGGTTATATGGATATTGTTTGCTGGTGCAACAGGAGCTGACTGTACCTCTCCCACTTTGTAATGGCTGGATAACCTGATACTGGCTACTGAGCCCAGTGTTGTTACCAACTGTCTCTCAGCTGAGGAGGAGAGTCTCACCACAAAAGAGACTTAAGCCCTGGTCTGTGTTAGAGGTGCGTGCTTCTCTCTGGAAAACAGCCCAGCCTTGGCAGTGTAGTTTGTGACCTTTAAGTACATTCTCTCTTCTTAGCCATATATATTCCTAGCATAGCATAAATGCACTGCCCTGCTGGATGCCATCCCTTTCAGATGTGATGTAAATTCCAGAACAGGGAGTTTCCTGAGGTCAGCAAAGCTCCTGTGGCGCTTTTTTTGCCAGTGATGTCAATAGCAAAATCAAAATCTACTTAAATTATATTCCATCTCCTTGGATTTGTCCTTGCTTTGTAACACCCTCTTCTTTCTTTCTTTTCTTCAAATTTTTGCATGCTGTTTATTGATATGATCAGGGAGCTGAGAGATGCACCTCTGCTCTAAGCCATGTGACTTCTTTTTGTTGATACCTCTTTCAACACCTAAAGGCATGATCTAAACCTGTAATATTTTTTTGTGGATGTAAGTGGTTACAAAAGCAGGCAGTGGTATCCCAGGCAGATACGGCTTTTTAAGAGGGCAAATCACATCAGCTTGGAGTACAACCCAATCACCCAGACAACGGCTGCTTGTCACTTGACAGCTCTGGATGTGAGTGCTGACTTGACAGAGCTAGGACGAACTCCGGTTGCTGTTGTATCTGCAGGAGTCAAGTCTATCCTTGATATTGGCAGGACACTGGAATATCTGGTAGGTAGCGTGGGCTCCTGAGCCTGAAAGCAGATAATGTTGTACTTTGTGTACAGAATGCCCAGTGGTGTTGGGGCAGGTATTAAGCCTCAGATTTTTAGAAATTACTTTTGAGAGGACATGAAGCCATATTTACAGTTTTCTAGTCCTGGGGCTATAAAAGCACTGGGCTGCTCCCTAACATAAATCTATCCATGCCCAAGGGGCTGTTCCAGCAGCTGTTCCAACTGAGGCCAAAGGGAGAGCTAGCCATGCCCTCATTCTCTGGCCTTAGACTTGCTTTTTTGGGAAAATGGTCCAGAACTGATGGATCAGGCAGGCTAGATCCATCAAACACTATTATAATAAGACTACCAATATAAACTATTTATATTTTATTATTTATGAAAAGTATTTGTTATTTATATTTATTAAAATATTTTATTATATAAAATAATAAATGCAGAATTAAAATGGGAATCAAGATGACTTTCAGTAGAGTCACTTTTTAAGGTTTGGTATGTTGGAAACCACCAGGGCCAGCACTCTAGGCGACAGCCAATGTCACTAGTTCTCAATTGCAAACAGAACTCATTTATATTCTTGTCAGCTCATCACATATCTTCAGATCCCACGTTGTTACCTTGGAATCAGTATTGGGCTAATGACAGCTGCATGGCTTTTGATCAGCTCTGAGCACAAGCAAAGTATGTGCATGTTTCTGTGTCTCAGTAAGCCAGATTCTGTCTAACCAGTTACCATGTCTGGCTCTTTGCTTTGAAAAATGTTGGTAATAGAACAGATTAGAACGGAATGTATAAAAATAACCAGACCCTGTGCTAAAAAAAGGCAGTTTCTAGCTGGGTAGAAGGAAAAAGTCCCTTTCTTTTGGTGGGTCACCTTTCCCTCCACTGATTACCTGTTTATCTCACCTCCACTGCTGCAGGAGACACAGGGAGTCTGCGTGGCTGCCTTTGGTGAGTCAAGGGAGTTTCCAGCCTTCTTCTCACGCCAGAGCGGCTTCCAGGCACCATATCACGTGCAGGATGAAGAGGAGGCAGCTAAACTCATTGGTGTGTTTCAGAAGGGAAAGGCCCATGTAGGTCCCCTGGAAAAGACACAAAAATCACCTTGGATGAGGCACTTTTTTTTTTTAACTTTGGAGAAGAGTTTGTCCTGAAAATAACCCATCCTACTTCCCGCAATTCTGCTTCAGTGCTTCGAAAATAAAGAAGCAGGGAAATTCAGTCTTTACAGCAAGCCTTTTAGCTTGCTGCAGCCACCTTGGCATGCTCATACATGTTTTGTTCACCCTGGTGAAGTGCAGGGAACACATAAGTTAATGCGCTGAGAAAAGCAGCTTCTGGGCCTTCAGAAGTAGAATCGGTTTGCTTTAAAAAAAATTAAAAATTCTTTCCCCTTTTATTGTACAGACGGATTCAAAATAAAGAGGCAGATGTAAATTGATTGGTAGCGGGAAAAGACCCTGTTCTTGGGTCAGCTAAGAACAGGAGCTCCAGCAATGTGGGTACCTTCATGCACGCCCACTCTCCTCTATCGTTTTCCTTCAGCATTTAATTTATCCAAGGAGAACTGCTAACGATCTGCCTGTCCTCTCCCAGCCAGCGCTCTGGGGCTAGGCCTGAGCAGTGGGGTGCTGATAGCAGTGCCCTGTCCCGAGGAGCGAGCTACCTCAGGCCAGGTCATCGAAGAGGCCATTCAGCAAGCTCTCAGCGAAGCCAGGTGAGAAGCAATTTAAGGTCTATCCTTTGCTCACCCAGTGAGCCCACAGCGTCAACCCATGAGCACGGCTTAACCTTGGACATGGGTGAGCCCACAACGTGCGTTCAACTGTAGTTTTATCTAACCTGAAGCTTGCTTAAAGGCCATTTTATGGTATGTTTTTATGGAGATAAAGTATCTGCTATTAGCAGTGCTTCTCCTCTTGATGTTGTTTCAGCTCAGTCCTCATATGCAGGCATTTTCTTTACATTTGCAGGTCCAAAGGGATCACAGGCAAAGAAGTGACCCCTTTTATGTTACAGAAGATCAATGAATTAACTGATGGGACATCGCTGGACTCCAGTATCCTTTTGCGGAATGGGGGAAAATAAAGTACTCCAGTGTACTTCATATCTCTTCTGATAATCCTTGATGGAAAACACTGTCACTTTATGACAGCCTAGCAAGGGGCAAAAACTTCAGTATCTGCAAACAGATAAGAGCTTAGCGACTGTATCCTGCTTTTTCAGGAGCACCCTTACTGTCCTCATCCACTTTTGCATTAAAAATTGCAGGCCAGCACAGACAGCAGGTGGTCCAGAGCCCAAAGAGATCCCTCACATCTGATCCCTGAGCTTGACTGCTCCGTGGTGGAGTCTCAGGACACTGTTGTCCGTGGTGGGGTACCTACCACTGGAAAGTACCTGGGCTTCCTAGAGCACTGCATTGTACATCACACTGCCTTATCCAAGTCTTCATGCAGGTGCAGAGTAAGAGAAACTTGGAAGGAAAACACCCATGGGTGCGCAGGAATCCTCTTGCACAGGCAAAAGAAAGGGAGATCTACTTGCTGGGATGTCAGTGTAGGATCTGGGAGAGCCAGGTTCACATCCAGGCTCTGCTGCCAGCCTTCTAGGAGACCTGACCTGATCAGTCAGGACAGATTGGTAAAGGCATTTTTGGATATTAGAGCTGTATGCATCCACAAAGTAGGGCTTTCAAAGCCTCTGATACTCTGCTCCCAGTGAAATTGCTAAAAAAATTGCTTATAGAGACTTGACAAAAATCTCAGTTGGCATCTCTTTCTGGAAAAGCTGGCCAAGATCCTCCAAGGTTTTTAGACTCTTTGGCTCTGGTTTAAGCACCTCACCTTCTCTTTTCTCTGTGTTACCTTTGCTTCTGTTCCCTATCTGTCAAATGGAGATGACAGGTTTCCTCTCCATGGTCACTGCGGGAGGAAGGTGAAAAAATTTAAAAATTCAGGGTGTTCATGCAGTATTGTAACACAGCACATGTGCCCCAAAAGAATTATGGTACAGGGGGATCAAATCTATCAAGTCTTACAGCATGTATTTTCTGCTTTCTCCCTCTATGCAGTTCCTACATAGGCTTCCGATAGGTCAGTTTTGCTGGTATTTTTTCTTTTCCTCAAAGAAATGCTAAACAGACCTTGCTCTGATCCAGAACAACGCCAGAGTGGGCAGCTGCATTGCAGTGGCCCTGAGCAAACTACAGAAAGCCAGAAGGAAGGGGAACCTGCCTCAGCGAGAAGACACAACCCCACCTCAGCCAGTGAGTCCCCTGCTGCCCTCCATATAATGCCTCTCTACTGACAGCATAGGATAAATTTATATCCGTTCCCAAAAGTAAAAGGTGACTCAGCCAGAGACCAATCTTTCTGCTTCTCACTGGCAGACATTCTCTCTTTGGTATTTTTTATTCTTCTCAGATAAATACTCTCTCCTTCTCCCCCTAGCCACATTTACAGGGAATGAACACTGGCGGTGGCCTAACTCCATTAAGTCTTAGAACATCAAATCCATTAAAACTTCAGTCACCTTTTCACCTTTTACTGTGCCCTTATGTACAACTTCAACTGTATTGGTCTCAGTGCCAGGGAACTCGTGACTACAGGAGTAGTCCTGGAAGAGGGTGAGGGAGATATTTTGAGCTGCTGAGCCATAAACATTTTATAAATATCTCTTTTTGCTGGCCTCCTGCTCATGATTGCCAAAATTACACAAGGTACAGCATATCCCAAACGAGATCCATTATAACCCTAATACTCTATTCACTATCTTGGATTTCATGTGTGCCACATAATTTACAGGAAATCTATTTTAGGTAGTCTTTAGAGAGCTGAAAATTTTTCAAAAACCCATTTGCAATAGGATTTGTCAACATAAAAGAGGGCAGTGACTCCAGAGGCAATAACCCAGCATTTGATGGAATGAGAAAAAACAGCTGTATGTCCCCAAAGAATCTAGAAGCTTCCTGTTTGTGGAGCTGTACTGCTTTTTCTGGCTTTGTAGGACAATAAGGCAGTGATCTGTAAAGTGTCACTGGGTACAGCAATTTCTCCCGGGAGCTTGCAAGAAACAACTGCATTTTTCTGCCCACTTTTTGCCCATTTTCTTTGCTTTTTACACAGCAGTGGTTGAATGTTTCTGGGGTTTGGTATGTCAGAAATTGTCCCAAGAGAGATGGCTTCAAGGGCACTGATGTGACCAGACCCGTGCAACTTCTCCTATTACTCCATCACCACATAAAGAAACTGCCAGCACCCGTATGTCTACACAGTAACATCCCACCCGCCATGCTTGGGCTGGCTACGAGCAGGCATAATTCAGAAAGCAACATACAGAAGAGATTTTGATTCTTTCTAATTGGGACTATGCAGACCTGTGTCTAGCTATCCAAAATAAGCGCAGGCCTTCACACTCTAAATTAGGTAGCTTCCAAGAGAATGGGAAAACTGACTAGGAAAAGCAAAGAAGATTTGGAAAAGTTTTCCTCAAGTCCTTCCAACCACTTTTTACCTCTTTCTTCCCTTTTAAAGGTGGTGATTGGAGGTATCAACGTTGACTTTGTAGCCAAGGCGCAGAACCCTGTTATCCTGGTACTGTATCTATAGCAGTTTTCTTAGCACCACTGCCATTTCCAGCTAAATTTACAGGAGTGCCAAGTCAAAGGGGGGTGGAGGGGAAGGTGGTATCTGTGCATGGTATCCACACGTCTGTATGCACACACAAGCACAAACTTGAGAGGTGTAATACTGTATATTTGCTTGTTGTCTAGGTGGGCAATGAGGTGATACATACTGACGTACTCTGTTCCCGTGCTGAAAGTCACAGTCCCTACCACTCAAGACAGGGACAGAGCAATGTCTCATCCTTACAATCTCCACATATGACTCTGGCCTCTACAGTCTATGTTAAGGTGCCTTGGGGTTATTCTCTGATGCCACAAGCCCAAAGAGCTCTTGTAGCTGAAGAGCTGCCCAGGACACTGTCAAAGCACATGTGCAAAGAGCAAGAAGCAATGGGGACAGACCCTCACTGTGCTATGACAACCTTTAATTCAAGGACAGACCCTATAGGAAGGAAATCTCCAGCTAAAAGCTGACCCTCTCCCTCTTGATTTGGTTCGAGCAAGGAACAACCAAGAAGCAAAAGGGGAACAGACCTGGGACTTCCCCATGCAGATGGCAGCCATTTGCATGGCCTATACAATTTTTATTGAGCTATATGAAGTACTACAGATTGAGCTGGCGAAACTTGCTTAAAAGTTGCTTTGTGTCTCAAATTACTCTATGCTGATTGCCAAGTCTGATGGGGCAGTCTGTGAAGACCTGTCAGTTAGATAGGGAAAGACAAGCGCTTGGGAAGCTGTCCTTAAGGAGGTTGGCTATTCAATGATACAGAGGCAGAGGCCGAACAGTATTATAATGGTTAAGGGTGACACGTGCTGTGGCATCAGCTATGAAGGCTTGCAAAACCAAGAGTTCAAGTGCTTCAGCTGTGATCTGACTGGTAACATACATAACCCACACTCAGCTCTCAGGACAAGGGGCTAAGCAGTGTCCGAGGGTGGGCAGCCACCCCTTGACATGTCAGACATGAGCGCAGATCCCTGGACTGCCCGTGGCATAGTGAGAGGCCAAGGGCAGCTACAGACCCTGCTGGGAACAACTGATGGGGGAAAAGGACAAAGGAGATTTTAAGGTTGCATGAAGAAATGAGGCATTAGCTGCCCTTCTGTATAGCAGCAAGACCTAGAGCTGGGGTCCCATCATGCCAAGCTGCAGGGGGATTCGGAACTGACAGCCAAAGCATCCCTGCTGACAGCTGCTGGGGTTAGGCACAGAGGAAAAGGCACGCTCAAGAACATTGCTTTGTCTTGGCTTTTAAAGACAGACTTTTTTTCAAAGAGCTCAGCACCCAGCAGGTCCCACCATTATGCATGTTGGATTTGTTGCAGGGTACTGGGGTACCACTCACACCTCATGCTGTCCCAGTTAGCAAGAAAGCAGCTGTGTTCTGTCCTGGTTGTAATTCCCACATGGCTTTCAAAGCTATCCAGAAGCAAAGTGCTTTATAAGTAACTATCTGACCTGCAGCGAAGGATGCACAGTCTGGCTCAGGGAAAGGTGCTGGAAGACACATTGTGGTTATAACTCTCTCAGGATATCCAGAAGTTGAGCAGAGTCTCATTTTTACATTAGGAATTCAGACCTCTTAGGGCAGGGAAGAAGGTCGCAGGGACACTCTCATTTCTCTGAAACATTGCCAGAAAGCAACAGCCCAGTCTTACTTCACATCACCTCAGCAAGCCCATTTTCATCTGAGTTCTTTCATCTCGACCAGCTCCACCTGAAGACAATGTAGAAGAGATAGCCAGGTACTACTCAGAGTTACTGGCTGAGCTGGAAAGGTGGAGTGAGAACCGGTCATTTCTTCTTCAAAAGCAGGCTGTTATTCTCTCTCTTACTTCACCTACCTGCTACTTTTAAAGAGAGATCTAGCATCTTAATTTCTTTTAGGCCCTGTGGGGTTGTACAACAGCAGAGGGCACCCACAGCTGGGTCCCTGGGTGGGAGGCTGGTACATCTGCTGTTAGGGCAAGACTTGCCATAAAAAACCTGAAACTCTGCCTTTGGGATGTGCAGGGGACTAAAAGAGATCAGCACACCAGAAAACGAAAGCAGTTCATGAGTATTTTCAACATTCCTGCAAGCATCAGTTTTGAAAAACACATACTGGAACTGCATAAAATCGAGTTTGTGCTCATTACTGATGGCAGTTCGCACCCTCTTTTAATATTGAAATAGGCACCAATGTTCAAAGCCATGTTGTTTGACTTGCCTAAACAAACATCCTTGCTTTTCATTTTGGAGTAGGTGTGGGGTTTCCTTGTTTTTTGTTTTTCCCTTGGCCGCCTCTATTATGGATAGTGAGTTTCAAGTTAAAATAGCCAAGCTCAAAGCTTTGGAAACCTGCAACACTCAACAGGAGACAGTTGCAGATGAAAATATCCTCATTCCTGGCAGTGCCAGTGGCAATTACCAGGGAGCACAAGCAAATGAAATAGAGGGGCATTTGGTTTAATGTGGAGTGACAAGTAGTGGAAAGATGGACAGATGCCATAGGTTGTTTATATACAGGCAGTTCTCTCAGGTGGTCTGAGCAGTTCAGGGCTTGGAGAACTGCCAGACAGAAAGAGCAAAGGTGTCAAGAATTAGCACCAAGTCTCACAGACTGCAGAACTGAGTAGAGTCAGGGCAAACAAAACCAGCCTGGAGGTCAGAAGAGTAATAAAAGAGCATATTTAAATGGGAGAGCAGCCTCTTACAGTCGCAAGGCTGGATGCACAAGAAACCTTTGTGTACAAAGGACAGAGCTTTCAGAGGGGGAAAGAAGAAGGGTCCTTGGGGAGCTTCAGTATGAGTTTTGAGAATGCCCAAGAACAGTGACAGGTTGGAGGCAGAATATTTCACACTATGAGATGGCAATACATTTACTTATTTGGGATAGATAGTGGTGCTTACAAGCAAGAAAAATGTGTAGGTGCAGGGGTATTCTGGTGCACCTGGGCTAACATGGGGCAAAGAGAACCTGGGCCAGGAGCTGCTGTGTATGGGCATGCACACGCTTCAGTGCTTGCCACCTGAATGCTCAACATATTCTTGAAAGCTCTGAATTATCCAGAACTGGGAAGATCATTATGACCGCCAGTGGCAAGCTGTCTTCAGAAATGGAAAATGTGTTCCAGGATTTTATGACACAAGAGCTTTAAAACCATTTGATAGTCAGATGAAGCCCAAATTGATTGCACTTACTGATGTAATTCTTCTGGCAGGAGAATTAGAAGGAGGAGGAGATGGGTGAGGGACTGCCCGTGTTCTGACAATTTGGCTGTTTGTGACAGACTGACAGATGGACAGAGGAGTAAAAGGCAGAAGCAAGAGAAAAGAGAAGTTGACAACCACATAGGTGGAGAAGGGTATTTTTGATGGGGGAGATGTTTAGGAACAGAAGGGAGAGTGAAAAAACTAATCAGTCATCGAAACAAGATTCTTCCACAAGTAAAGTACAGAAGCAGCACAGGCAAAGGTAACAAATCTCATTTTACCTTCAAATAGGAAAAAAATCCCCAACAAACCAACCACAACAAAAATGTCAGACTGCTTTAGTGGGGGGATCTAAGTGGCTTAGAAGGCAGCTGCAGAACCCATCAGGTCTGGGTCAGCAGCTCTGGAGTCCCAGCACTGATGCGAGCAGGTCTTCAGAGGTCTGCTCGTATCAACTGAAATACTCTTTAGCATCGTTCTAAGAGATCTAAGGTAAGAAGACCAAAATAGCAATGCGTGGGGAGACCAAACCGATCTCCCCTCCTAGGAACTGGGCCTTTGTCATCAAAGTTGAAGTGCATAGATGGGCTGTGGAAGTTTGCATTCCCCTCAATCTGGCAGTTAGGTGGCTTCTGCTCCCTTTAATTGCTGACCTACGTTTCAGCAGCATCAGCTTCACTTCACATGTTAACAGACATGTAGCACCTACGCCAAGCAGCTCTCCCAGTTTTGCCAATAAACAATTTATTGTTCCAGGGTGGTGGGCAAACGAACACTGGAAGAGTGAGACGAACCTTTGGCGGCGTTGGAAGAAACCTGGCAGGTGGCTAGTGCTTGGGTTTGCCTGTGGGTGCATGCCAGCTGTGATTTGTCCTTTGATATTCCTTCAACAGCAGGAGCTCTTGAAAGCTGTTAAGATCTGGGACACGTAAGGCAATATACCAGTGGGCAGACTGCCTGGAAAAGGCAGGGGCCATTCCAAGAAACAAGAGGGGAGGAAGCTGGGGTCAGGAAAAGAAAGGTCCATGAATATGAAGTTAACTAGTATATAGCACAGTGACCCCAAACCAAAGTTAAATAAGCATCAGTGATCTCCAGTGACTGCTGAAGAGCCTGGCCCTCTGTGTTGAATTAATGCCGGGTTACAGTCACAATATAAGTGTGTCTTGAGCTAGAACTTGAAAGGAATAGGCTCATTCGAAGACAATCATCCATGACCTGCAGAAAAGAGGAACTGAGGTGGAAGAATTACTGTAGAAGAGAAAGGACTACAGCTGACAACAAGAAAGGATCATGTTGTACCTGGTGCTTCACCACAAGCAGGAGCAGACCAGTGTTTGGGTATTTGAATTAGAGAGGCAGATTACAAAAAGATTTTAGGATTATTCCAGCTTTTTGACCTTTCCCAAATCAGATCACAAATAGGGACGCTTGAGGGGAAGATAAAAAAA
>KZ507885.1:12292-26204 GCA_002844005.1 Limosa lapponica baueri | reverse complement strand
CATCTTGAACATCCTTCTAGACAAGGATTGATGGGCATTGGGTTTTCCAGGAGAGGACTTTCCTACAGACACTCATCCTGCACAGGCTGTCCCTGTGTTCACAGTACTCTGATGGATTTATTAATATCTTTGTTTCCATTTGCTTTTTAGATTGCTTAAGCCGTCTTGGACAGACTCCTCTCTTTTTATCAGCTGTGGGGAAGGATGAACATTCAGAGTCTGCCCTGCACTACTGTCACCACATGGTACGTTGCACAGTAGTGGCACCTCAGAAGCATCCAAGTGATAACATTACATAGAGGGAAAAGCCTTCTCAACCCTGACAGACATAAGAGCTATCTTCCATCAGGCTGAGAGTAGGAATAATTCAATGCTCCTTTAGTTACAATTAGAAGGCAAGGAGCCACCCCCTAAAACACAGGCTAGATGTATGTACCGCTTGGAGTCCGAACCATGGAGTCTGAATTCAGCTCCAGAAAGTGGTGGTTGAAGGAGAAAGAGGGGTAAATCAGGAGGAACCATGAAAAATTCTAGGAAGGCCTAAGCACAGCCATAAATACGCGAAGTCCGACCCTGAGGCTAGACTGCCAAAATCAGCCTGGTTTGGGAAAAGCATAAGACAGAGAAATTCTGGAACTGGGAACCCAGGCTGGACACCTCCCAAGTTTAGAGCAGTAGGGTCCTTCCTATAGCCACATAAACCCTTAACTGTGCACCAGAGGAATACCTGACTTCAGCAGCAGCTTGTCCCCCGAGGTCAGGGAGCTAGGAGCAGCAGGAGCTCACCAGGGGCAGCATGGCAGAGCCTCACCACCCCCAGCAGGGAACAGAAAAAGCCAGAAGGACAACCCTAACCTAGGGCATCAGGCACCTCCGTGGTGAAGAGGCAGGGCTGAGGGCAAGCCAGGGGTGTGAGTGGAGACCCCAGGTGGGGCTGATCAGGGCCATTAAGGCCTATTAGTACCCTCAGAGCACTGGTATCCAAACAGAGCACATGGGGCCTTAATTCTAGCTACCTGAGCAACTCGGTAAATGAAGCAACAAGAACATGAACTCTTTTTTGGTTTATAAAGGCTTCATAGCAGCAGGTCTATAATCCCTCCTCTATCCAGCACAGCACAATTTGTGCCATCAAAGTGAGCAGTCTCCCAATTGAAGATGGACTAGCTGGCCAGCTGTCAAGCAATCCTTGGCTGTAACAAAACACATTGCTACAAGTGTTGGAGAGAACCTTTTCCTTAAAACGTCCAACTTCCCTATGAACTCGTGGTGGGGATGCATTTCTCCGTCCACATGTATATTCCAAGAAATGCCCTGAATTCTCTAAGCAGATCATTCACAAAGACCCACAGAGGAAGGACACCTCATAGCTCTGTCTGCAACACTGCTGTAAAAATGGCTCCAAGGCTACTGTCAAAATCAGGCTGTGTGGTCAGTGAGGTGGCTAACATAACTGCTAGCTGGAGCTTGCCACCAAGACATGCCCAGCATGTTGGCAAGCTATGGGAATGGATGGCAGGAACAGGCAGGGCTACGGACCACTCTTCCGTTACAACAGAGACACAAGCTATGGAACTGCATGGCGTAGAGCTGTCACTCTCATTTACTAAATGATTTCTTTAATCTGTGGCATTTGTTGCAAATATTAAAAAATAACCATCTGTCAGCACAGTCTAGACCGAGATACCTTTGAAATGTTGCTTATCTCCAGGGAGAACAGCAAGCTGGGCTACTGATCAAGTGGGCACAGAGAAAGAATGAGCCGAGTATGGCAGGGAAGAGAAACGTGCTCCATGTATAACTGTCCTCCCTGTTTTAGGACATGAGCGCCGTCCTTCAGCTGGAGGGGAAGAGCACAGCCACTTACTGTGCTGTGATCACTAGCGCTGGGGAGCTGAGCGTTGGCTTGGGAGATATGGACATCCACCACCAGATAACAGAGCAATACGTAAGCATACCATCTGATTTGTAAGCTTTTTCTTAAGGACTGTGGATGTGTGTCAGAAGGCAACTTGGTGAAGCTGTACCAGAAGGGAGGGAGCGTGCAGCGGGAACATGGGAAATCCTAAAGTTAACCCCCTCGCATTGGCCACTGAGATAGCAGCATGGCAACTTACCAGAGCCTTCTGTTGCTGCTGACCCAGATGGAGCTTTTACCTGTTTCTGCTCCATACAGTATCACCACTACTGTCATCCTGTGACGTGTAAGTCAGAATCCTCTTCATTAACTGGTCCCAGCTAACCTATAATTTTTGGCATCTTAAAGCCAGCAATAAATCCAGTCCACCTGTGGAAATGGTGTTTCCCCCTTTAGGGAAAAAACAACAAAAAAAAGTGGACAGAACACTGGTTAAAGCGAATTTTCCTGTTCCATCCCCTCCCCACCATCTCTGTTGTTTCTACATGCTGAGCTCTGTCAACAGGCACTGCTGCTCAGCAAACCTTCAAAACCTTCAGGGCTAATGGAAGCAGTGATTAAGGACTGCACCCTCCTTCCCTACTCTGTTCTTTTGTTGACAGAACAAAAGCCTGTGCTTCATGACTGACAGCATCATGGAAGTTAAGTGCAATTTACTTACCAGTGGCATCCCCATGAGGTGGAGACTTCCTAGGGAAAAATATGGTCATTGCTCCCACTTCCATCCCCACCCTGCCTCTCCCAAGCCTTGGCACAGAAAACCATTACATGACAGATTCATTCTCCTGAGCTTTACAAAACAGTTGTGTCCAGTGGAAACTCTGAACCAATCTTCTGCTGCAAAGTGCATTCTGGCAGCCATTCTTTCCACCAGGATTAGCAGAGATGTGGGAGGGATGCTGCACAAGACCCTGTAGCACTGGCCTGGTGGTCAGGCAGGAGTGGAGCAGCCTCAGAGAGCCAAAGGAGGGAATGGCACCTCCCCACTCTACTGCTCCGCTGTCCCCCACCCCTACACAATCCAGTAGGACCCAGGAGTAAAATGCTGTGATGAACAATCTGTCTCAGGAGGCATTGTGCACAGGGGACATCTAAACGACATGTGCAGTGCAGTCAAGCCAGGCATAGCACAGGGAATCCTACAGTGACGTTAAATGGCAGCATCCCCTTTCCCTGTAGGTCTCTAACTAACCCACAGGTACCAAAGTAGTCTAGTGAGGACCAGCAGCTACCTTTCTCTGCTGGAGGGGCTCTGCCGTTTGAGTCTAGCTTTTGATGGCAGGGAGCAGGGGAAGGAGAAGAAGGGAAGATGAGACAAACGGAAAAATCCATTTTCCTTAGGGAATCACTCTTTTAGATTCATGTCTGCACCTAAGGGCTGTAATATGAGCGGAAATCCTACATCCTGAGTCTGAATAGCATTAATTTTGTCCCTCTGCAATGATTCAGGCTGTCTTTACTCTTTGTCCTGGATTTTCACTAGGTGTCCCAGTTCAAGGAGAACCTGTGCCAGGCACCTCTAGTTTGCATTGATGGAAATGTGCCTCTTTCCACTATTCAGTATGTCTGCCAACTAGCTAAAGAGCATCAGCTAGCAGGTAAGGAGAACTCGCCCAGCCTTGGCCCTGTAGCTCCTAACCGAGTGGGCCAAGACACTCCGCACACCCTGAGCAATCTCCACTGCTGCTTGCTGGAGATACCCAGTTATTGTCCTACACACTGTATTATTCAGCACTCCTTTCTGTACTCTGCTACTCTATATTTCAAACAGATGAAACATTTCTGCTTTCTCTGAGTTTTTCTCATTCTGCAGCTAAATCACATTTCCTGTAATGTAGGTGCTATAGCCCTTGGGCATTGCCAGAAAGCCAGGGAAAGCTGCTCTCTTTGCTTTTAATCTCAAGGCAAGCACAAATGTGTGTGCTTCTGCCAGTTTGAGCAGCAATATAGTTTGCTTCTCAGAATAAGTGCTAAAACATCTTTTGAGAGGATTTATCTCCCACTTCCCATAAGATACAGAACCCCCTCCCTCGGTATGCAGGGAACCCTTCACAAGGCTTCGTAAACCCTTGGAGTTATGCCTTCATTTTTAAAAGCAAATCCTGAAGAAAGATGTTTTTAAAACCTGGCAGAGGCTCCTAAACCAACTGAGAGAAGTGAAAAACCTGTAGTCTGATTATATCACTCCAGAGCCAGAAGCAACGGTGTCATTGCTGAGCACCAGAAAGGAAATATTAGGAGACCTTGTCCCCAGTATGGGGAAAATAGTATTTCAGTATTTAATAGACTACACATATAACCCCAGTTGTGAAGATCACACTAAGCCTTCTACACTGCATCCTGCTCTGGCATAGAGATGAACCACTAATTAATTAATTAACCAATTGCACTGTTGTTTTGAAGTGTGCTATGAGCCAACAGATGAGAACAAGGCCTCTAAGCCATTCCTCTCGGACAGCTGGAAAGCGCTCACATACATTTCCCCCAACCTGCAAGAGCTAAGAGCAATAAATCGGACCCTTGGGAACCCTCTGCCAGCAGGTATAAAATGCTCAGAAGGATCAGTCACACTTTTAGATAACCTAGAACCTGGAGAAGAGCATTTTCCTCCCCGCCCCCCATTTCAAGCAAATTGGGTTATAACACAGTGGGGATTCATAAGCACTCTTGGTGTCTTCCATCATACAGCCATCTCTGCGTGGGTTGTATGGCCCAGGCTGGACAGATTATCTATCAAAGAGCACAGTAGGCCTAGGATGTCTCCTTGTCCGAAACCAGAGATCCCATTTGCCTCACTTCATCAGTTAAATGGGAACAACGTCTGGTTTGTAAACATGTCTCTGAAGCATGATGTTCTGAGGGTACCTGTCCCAACAGTACCACTCTTTGCAGAAGTTAAATAGCCCACCACACGCAGGTGGAAATCCAACAGCTTTAAGACAAGGAAGTCATGCCTCAGGACAGTTTTTTAATCTCTACGGACACACGTTTAATCCCATGAGGGGTGGTTTCCTCGGTGTAGGATAGAGGTATGGTATGGCAGTCTAACACTGGAGAATTGCCCACTTCCCATGATTTCAAGAAAAAAAATGTATATCAACCACATTTCAGAAATGCTCATAAATAGTAGTAGTGGTGCTCATAAATAGGCTGCCAGCCCATAAAAGGGCTGGTTGAGGACCTTTACAGCTATACCATATTTTTTCCTCCCTGCTCTCTGAAGAGCTGCCATCCAGATTGGAGGATGTTGTCCAGACTGCAGTGGCCTTGGCCCGCCCTTTGTTGGCCCACCTGCACTGTGTGGTGGTGACCCTTGGAGCTCACGGCATCCTCCTGTGTGGCAAGAGCTTGCAAGGAAGCATCTCACTTCATCCAGGAGCCCACGAACAGGTAAGGGCACACAAACTCTGAGCTCTCAGAGGCTTTTTTCTGGGACCATATAGCACTGTTGCTATTTCTGGTGGCATGGCAGCAGTCCTGGGAAACATGGCATCACTGCTGGCAAATGTACTTGTTTTGGGGGTGGAATACACAGCTCTAAAAGAAAATCAAATTCTCTGTCCGTATACTGCTGGCTCCTAGCAGCAGTGTTTATAGTCAGCTAGTTTTAAATGTGCGTTCTGTGAATATTCATGAGTGCAAGCTTCATTTTCAGGAAGCTTCATTTAAATCGCTGATCTCTTTCGAAGTGTGAAAAAAAGATTATTGCCTTTTCTTGTTTTTTTTTCTTTTTCTTTTTTTGGCATCTGTGCAAGCCTGGATGGCATCAGCCACACCAGGCCTTATCAGCTTGGGCAATTCCCACTAACTTCCCTTCTCTCCCTCCACAGACTGCTGCTGCCAGCCTCTGCGCCACCCACTACCCCGCCATCCACATCAGCAGGGAGGAGATAGTCAATGTCTCAGGAGCTGGTGACAGGTATATTGCTCACCATTTTGTCTTCTCCAGCTAAATGTGGAAGGGCCATAATAGGATTGCTTTGAAATTCTACCACAAAGGCAAACAACATTCTGCTGCTTGAGGAACAGACACTAAGGACACAAGGACAGGACAGGTTACTGCGATTTCTTGCAAAGCTTGCTAAAAACGTCCCCCTGAGCATCCTGGAAGCCAGCCTTGCCATTACTAGTTTTGCTTTTCTTTAAGATCCAAGCCTTTCATGGCAATCTAGTCTGAATTAGACCAGGCTGAGCCACTTAAAGCAAAGTAAACCACCTTACATCAAAGCTGTCTTGCTAACTAACTACTTTACTTCCACACTTCTCCAATGGAAGTGGGACTGGCACTCAGTAGCTAAAATTGCCTTATGAAAGCATTTCATCAGGTTCTGCATTTCCCTGTGGCAATAGCTCATGCTTCAGAAATGACTGCTGTATAATTCACCGAGCTGTGTATGCAATGCTGTACACAGGAGTAGGAAATGACAGGTATTATTCCTAGCCCTACTGATCAATTCTCAGTCTGTCAGAGTAATATTTTATTATCCTCCTCGTTAACTTGTCAAACTATATGTAGTAGTAAGGTGGGGTTTTTTTCTTCTTGCTTTGTACACTACAATAATTGATTCCATCCTTTCATTGCCTTGGGCTAGACCAAAAGGCTGTATGTGACAGATATTTCCTTTTATTTTTCTACTCTTACCTACCAATAACTCAACATAGCAACACTTCTTTTTTCTTTTATGAGTGGGCAGAATGAAAAGTCTTTTTTTTTTTTTGAAACTTACAGCGTCCTTAATATTTGAGTTAGGATCAATCAATAACTTCTTGCCAAGCTAGTTAACCCACTTAACACCAGGACACACAGCTTGTGTCCCAGATCACCTCCGAGATGAGTTGACTGCAACTGCAAGCTGGTCTTCTCCAAAGAAGACCAAAGTGTTCAGAGCAATATGTGTAACAGCAGAGGAATGGGGGCCGGGAGGAACCTTGTGGGGTCAGCCTGTCCCAAGGAAAGCTCAGCTTTGCTCACTACTTCTTGCAGATGTGCCCAACCTCTGCTAGCCCCTCCAGGGACACAGCCTCCACTCTGCACCATCTGCTCAGTCCACAATTACCCCTTACCGCAGGACAATTTTTTCTAGGGGCTAATGTAAAAATCTTCTTTAGAGTTTCTTTTCTCATTTTAAAAGCTTAATTTAAGGGAAGAACAAAGGTGAGATAAAGTGTGCCACTGCCAAACACCTCCACCGAGTTACACAGGAGTACTTGAAGTTTGTTTTTCCTTCCGAAGTTATTTGAAAGCTAAGGGCCCGTTACTGCTCCCACTCCTGAAGTAGTACTGGTCTGGAAATCCCATTTCACACAGTCCCCAGGTCCATGTGGGAAATTTCATAGTCCTCTTGTTCGTCCAGGGTTTTTCTTCCTGGTAACCTCAGCTGCTCCACTGAGCTGCAGAAATCCCTGTTCTGCAGAGTGCCAAAAAAAGGCTGGAAATGCTGGGATACTACACGGGCGTACGTGCCATCTCCACAGCATATAAACTGGTAAAGTCACCCAAGCCCAGCCTGCTGGCACTTTCAAGGGACTATGCAGCAGGGTGTAACACATTCACGGCTCAGCCGCTGCGAACCCTCACACTTTTGAAGCACTGGTGGGGGGACGCTGTGCACCCAGAACAAGTGATCCAGGGCACTTCACGCCTCGCTTCGACCCCACGGCTCTCCTACAACTGCAGAGATGCTGCCCAAGGAGCCGTGCGTGTGTGCAGGAGCAGCGGCTGTTTGCTCCTTGCACCTGGCTGCCGTGACAACACAACACCACGTGCCCACACACGGCATTGCTAGGGGATGCTCCCCTAAATATTTACTCTGAACCCCTGGAGCTGTTGAGAGATTGAACGGGCTTTGGAAACCATAATCTTTTGTGCCTTTGTTGTGGATAAAAAGATGTTGAGGTAATTAGCCTGAGCGCAAAAAAAGTGGCCTTTTTCCCTTCCCCATAGATTTGCTCATTAATCCTCCTTGCTGTCACATTTTCCTGTCCTTGTTTCTTCCTCTTAGGTGTCATTATCTTCTCCCTTCTCTTTCACCTCTCCTTTGTCCTTTCTTAGTTTCCGAGCATCATTACTGTATTTAGCTGTGAATAAACAGTAGTTGTTCCCAGTCAATCACAAACACCACCCTCCACATATCCATGCCTCAACAGAGCCTTCCCCTGCAAGCCAGGCAGATGGCAAAGTCATCCCCTTCTCCTGATGGTCTCCTCAGTGCCTGTGAGTGACCACTGCTGTTCCAAGCACTTACATTTTTACTGGGCAATCCCAAATGGAAAACCACAGCTAAAGGTTACAAAAATCTGAGTCTACAATCTCATTCCAGCTTTGGATTTCTTTTTCCAGCTGTGTCTGTTGCCCCACTCACATATATATGGAGACTTTACCTCTCTTCCCATCTGCCCCTTTGGGGACAGGAGGGAATGTAACAAGGCACCAACAAGGAGCAGAGAAGTGACAAAAGAATTAGACATTCTTCCCTTCTGAGATTCCTTTCTTTAATCCTGCCTCACCTGGAAAACTGGGGAGAAAAGAAAATGTGGTGGAATGGGAACGTACCCCAACTTCTCAGATGGGAAGCAAATAAAATGCAAACAATAGCACTATTTGTTACTCCAAATTTAAAAATAAATATAAAAAAAGCAAAAACTTTTTTTTATAACCTCACCTCTTCTGTGTGACGTACCCTGCTTCTGTAAGTGTTGGTTTGGGTCCAAATGAATGCTTTTACAAACGAAAGGCCATCTTACCCAGGTCAAAGCTGTTCCCCAGTGTTCAAAACTGCTTTTCTTTCTCTCCACAGCTTAATGGCGGGAATCCTTGCAGGGATGCTGGCTAAACATGACACAGATACCTGTGTCCGGATGGGTCTTCTTGCTGCAAGCTTGTCTCTCCGTTCCTTCGAGCCCATTTCCCCAGAAATTAGCACTTCCAGTGTCAGCCAGGAGCAAGTCAAGAGCAGGAGCTGGCCAGAGGTAAAGGTATGGAAGATGGACTAGAGCACCATGGCTTTCTCAGCCATCACCTCCTTGCACTCCCAGCATTGCTATTTCCAGGACCTGGGCTGTGTTTTGAGCTTTGAGCTCAAAAGCCGGCTGCTGACCAGAGGACTTAGACTTTCTTTGCACACGACCTTCTGGGAGCTGAATTGTCGATGGCGTGCATTTGGTGACAACTTGTATTGCACTGTTCACACTCATGTTTGTCTGCTGTTGTTTCCTCTCCCTTCTTCTTCTTTTTTTTTAATCAGTTACAGCAACCACATCTTGGTTCTTCTGTCTATTGCCTGTTGACAGAGCACTGCATGCTGGGACCAAAATATTCTATCACACCTTTGCTTCCTTCCAAAACAAGAAATCTCCTGGTACCGTCACAGAAGCTCAGGATAATGATGGTTTCCAGGGAGGAGGGAAAGCACAGTCCTTGTTTACAGGTGGACATGCAAGCTCTATAGCTCAAATGACTCTAAAAGCAGGAACAGAGCAGAGCTTCCTTGACCCTGTCCAGGCTAGAGCTGCACAATTATTCCTCTGCCTTTAACCCCTCCAGCATCTTTATTAGCAAGGACATCTACATTTAGATCAATTTTATATGAGCTAGTTCTAGTCCACAGCCTTTTGGCAATTAGCTAAGGTAGCCAGCTTGGCTACAGAAATCAGCTTCTCACTCTTCTGTTGTGTAACTTACCTCCCAGAGAGAGCTCCTCTAGATGTCTTCCAGCCCCAGAGCCACTAAACTCAAGGGTGGGAAGACACCAGCTGGGTCTCTGATTTTGAGTCTTAAGAAGGACCTCGGTGGCTGAAAGGGGAGTAACAGGGGATGGCAGTGGGCCAGTGGCCTGTGTGGGTCTCACAGAGGGATGCTTGCTGGCTGAAGCCTGCTGAGCCATTCCCACATCAGAGGTAAGAAGGACGGTGACCATGTGAACTCATCCGTGGTCCACAGGTGAATGCCTACCACGCAACTGCAAATGCCAAGGTGATGTCTGGGGGAGGGCAGGATGGGATGGGAGCTCCTACATAGGCTTCAGGTGCAGCGTCTGCAAAACAGCCTCCCTCTCCCTTACAGCTGCTGCCACTGATTGCAGTGTCCAGCTTCATCGTTACAACACCTGTGCATGAAAATACCTGTGTTTTGCTAGTGCACCTTTACTGTCTGTACAGAAAATAATAGCAGCAGGTGTGTAGAAATCAGCTCTCTGGTCTCCTGTGTGCTCTTCTGCCTTCCTTTTGCTCACACCCAGGGGAATAGGCTGACAGCTCTGCAGAAGAGCCTGCTGTGGTGGACAGTTTTTCTTTTTTAAGCTATGGTGGGACAAGGGGGAACTGTCTCACTACACCCTCTAGAGTCCTTCCTCCCACCAACAGGCTGCAGCAGGACCACAGACACCTTTTCACACTGGAATTCTGGCCATGGCCAGAGGCGGTGGAGGCTGCGGTGGTGTGACCGCTGCCCCGTCCTGCCCAGCTCTTTAATTCAGAGCTATCTTCTGGCTGGAAGCGGTAATTGCATCCTACCCAAACGCTGCGTCTAAAGCCAACCAAAGCCTGGTCAAGCACAGCTCTCCTGGGTGGGCTCTGCTCTTGAATAAGAAATGAGCTCCCACTGCAATGGATGGAGGGATTCACTGGGTGTCTTCCCTGCACCCAGACCACTTTCACCAGGCTCGTGGCAACTCATTCCCTCTGAGCCTGCTGCCTTTCCGTCGGATTTGGCGAAAGCTGAGAAGGCACGAGGGGTGGGCTGGAGAACGGACAGAGCTGCATCGCGTCAGTGCTACCTCCCTTGGAAACAATGAAAAATCAACGGCTGCCTTTTTAGAGGCCAAAAGGACCCACTTTGATCTTAGACATCCCCTCTCCCTCTCTCACCCACAAACATTTACCGGCAGCCCCCTCTTTACTAAGACCTCACTGGCAAGTGCTGTTTAGCTAAAAGACTGTGTGCTCACAAGTGGGAGACGCCGCGCACCCGTGTGCAGGCACGCACGTACCCATCACCGAGCGGGGATGGGGTGGCCGTGGCAGGAGGGTGCTGGGGCCTTTGGGAGCACGAGGGAGGGGGACGGGGGCCCACGCAAGCAGCCGGGTTTGCTCGTGTGCAGGGAGGTGGGACACAGCAGGGGCGGGGGAAAAGGGCTGTGCCCCCGGCGTAGGTCCCTGTGCTATAAAAATGACTTCAACAGGATCCAGCAGTAGGAAAGAGAGGCAGCTTCCATCTCTGCTCCTGCCTCCAACAGCATTGTCCAGGCAGGAGGACCCTGAGCTAGAGCCAGACCCTAAGGATGAAGGTCCAGGCGCTGTCTGTCACTGCGCTCCTCCTGGTGCTGCTCTCTTCAGCCCTGGCACTATCTGAGGCCCTGGGGGACCACACCAGCACCCTGAAGGGGCAGCCAGGAGCTGAGGGCCATGGAGAAGACCCTCGGGCACCTGGAGATGGAGGGGACAACCTGCCCAGGCAGGGCTTGGTGGGGAGCCACCCCCTGGCCGGTGCATGGGAAGTGATGGGAGAGGCGTCTCCCAGCTCCGGGTCCCCCAGCAGGGCCTTGGCCAAGCCCTCACTGGGCAGCAGCGAGCAGCGACCCCCTAGCAAGCTCCGGAGACTCCCACGGCAGCCCTCCCGCAGCAGGATCCCAGGGCTGAGCCATCACCTGAAGGGTCACGGGAAGTTCAACGGGGACACGGTAAGCACAACCCGCCCTGGGCCAGCGAGGATGAGGGTTTGCAAGGACAGTGGGAGTGAGGGGAGGTGCCAGCTCTTGACCCCAAGGTTGGGCAGGGCATGGAGGGACCACATGTAATGGTGTTATGAGCACCTAACGAAGAGGATGAGGCCAAAGAATCAGGTCCTTGTTATAACAGGGGGCCAGCAGCAGCTCTGAGCCACGCAGAGACACCAAAACCAGGCAGGACAGCCCCAAAATGCACTGCAACGCAGGGACAGGAGAGCATCCTCCCGGCACAGCCCCATGCCCTGAGCTCCCAGCAGTTTTGCCGCCCAAACTCTTGCAGTTTGTTGGGCTCCACACCCACGCCAGGCAGCCAAGGCTGGGGTCTCGGGAGACCAGGGCTGGAGCAGCACCTTACGTTGGCGGTGCCTGCCCAAGCAGCTCAGCCAGCTCCCCAGCTTCAAAACGGGGTCCCCCTCACACACCTGAGCCCCAGCATCCCTGTACAGAGCCTTGCTGCCTGGCAGTCCCCGTGGGGACATAAAAGGCAGACGGGACTGAGGGCAGCAGGAGCAGGTGCTGAGCATGCCCTGTCCTTGCAAACGTTGGGTAGAAAAGCCACTTTTGGGCCATTCCTCATGAGCCAAGTGTGAAAGTGCCAGCCACAACACAGCTTCACAGCACCGTTTGGCTTGTGGTGCAGCCAAGGGTGGTGGGCAGTGACAACCCTACACCCCATCTGGTACCTGGAGAGGCTTAGAGCAGAACTGATGGCCGTGCATGCAGGTGGTGACCAGGTCGGGAGGTGAGCACAGGCCTGGGGCTGCGTCCCAAAACGCTGTGCCCAGGAGGTGGGCTGGGGGCACTCACCTGTGCCGCGCAGGTGGCAGCACTTCTGCCACGGGGGCCAGCCACTTAGCACGCTTTCTGCCAAAAGCAGTAACGAGCTGCCCCTGAAACTGCTTCCTCGGGCCTCGACTTCTCCAGCTCCTTGCTTGAAGCTGCTGCTCTGTAGCCTGATGAGCAGCCTGTCCCGCTACTGTAGGTTTACTGGTTTAAATGGACACCAAACATCCAGCAGCAAACGCCCATCCCAATGTATCATATCCCCTTCTGCAACGTGGCTTTGCTTTCTGTTGAGAGCCTCTCCAGCCTCCCCATCTAGGGGAGGTGAAGAGGCTCTTTTGAGCTCGTCTCACCCCCAGGCACCGCACTGCTGTCAGCTTGAGTGCGCCGGAGCCAACAGCAAGCGTGGTCCTGGGGGCTGAGCAGTTCACATCACCCCAAAATGACTGACTAACCAGCTGTGGGGCACGCACACCCCGAAAGGAAACCTTCTGACTTGGCGAGAGGCTGCTCTCAGGCAGCCCGAGCTTCTGCAGAAAGGATCTCTTTGAGATTTCTCTTCGAGAATCTCTCCCTGGGGGCTCTCAGCAGCATGGGCAGAGAGCGGTGACACGGCTGTGACAGGGAGGGGGGTCCCAGGCCAGGGCTGGGCAAAGCTGGATGCCGGCACCACGGGCACCTCTCTCCCTCCCCTGTAGCACTCCTGCCACGGCATCCACTCCCGGCCCTGCCAGAAGCCCTCTGACTGCAGCGGCTGCCTGGGGCTCTACACCTGCAAGCTGCCGGCTGGTACCTGCGACCTGAAAGCCGTCTCCAGGCAGAGAGGTAGGTAGGCAGGCTCCAACCCCCCCACCCCGGGGACCCCCACATGCAGCTGCCCTTCGGCTACACCCCTCCACACCCAGATCAGACCTACCCTGTGCAGGGCAGGGGCTCAGCCCCTAAACTCAGGTACACAGGGCTCCCCGTCTGTCCTGCCGGCACTGGCCACCATCGGTGATGAACGAACGACTGTATGGTGAAAGGGACATTCCAATAAGTATCTGTAAGAGCTGGGATTTGCCCGGCACCCTGAGCCCTCGGGGAAGCCAAGGAGGGAAACGGGGCTCAGGGTTTAGCCAGTGGCTTGGGAGTTGACAAGCTTGGCTCTCCTGGGGATCATGGGCTCCCAGCCCCACAGAGCTGCTCACACTGGCATGCACAAGCTGCTTAATTAACCAGGGACTCTGCTTAATTAACACAGGGAGCAGAGATCACGGCTTTTAACATTTAACTGAGCAGAGTGAGTGTCCCTGTTCTCTGGTACCCCTTGGTGTATCCATACTGCCCCTGGACTGACCTCATGCCTTTAGCACCCACATACACGTGGTCATGGAGGAGAAACTCATCCAAGGCTACTAAGCACCCCGACACCAGCTCTGGTGCAGGAAACCCTTGGTTGGGGGACATACAGTAGGCAAGTATAACGTTCCAGTTATGTAGTCTA
>KZ507884.1:12219-22416 GCA_002844005.1 Limosa lapponica baueri | reverse complement strand
TGGCTCTGATGAGTAAACTGTCAAGAAAACAAGAGATGCTTGGTATTTTTTTCCAATATATTGGTAAAAAAGCTTAATGTCCATTGTGATAGATGACTAAACTCTCCCCAGATGACCGGACCTTCTGAGGACCCTGTACAGCCCTTTGCTTCTGTGGGAATTCCTTAGGGAAAGCCGTCACCAGAACTTCATCTCATACATTTCTTGCAGGCTGCAGCACAAGTGCCTCCTGCTGTTGCCTGTGGAGCATCCGCCTTCCCCATGTTTCTTCTGGTCTGAGTGGGACTGTAGGACTGCTTTTGCCCTAGCAAAGATGCTCTGAAGTAAATTGAGTTTCTCTGAAGACGGATCTGGACAGGTTTAATCTTACTGTGTCTGCAGGCAGATGCAACAGGGAAGACAGCGCTTAGAGAAAGCTCCTGATCATCATGAGCTTCCCTCATCTTCCCAGGTTTCTTTCTCATTTTTACCGTGGTAAGATAGGTCATCAAAATTAGGCCGGTTACATATCCTCAAGGATTAAACAAATGAAGGATGGGCCACGAAGCAAATCAGAAGGACCAAAGCATGGTGCTTTTCCTTTTTTGCCCTTCTGTGGGTCAGTATGACAGTTGTGGGGGTGAGAGGCTACCTGAAGCATGCTCTGGTTTTCTGCTATTTCTTCCCCAAACTCTCCCTTTTTTGTTTCACAAATAATCGTATTTGAAAAAAAATGCATATAATGAAGTATTTGCCCCAAAATAATCAGAATAAAAATAAGTACACAGGCAATGTAATTCTCCTATTATGATCCCACTACATGCATATATATGCATACATTGCATCACTGAAAATAATCGATTGAGAGGAGCTTATTACTCTGAGAAAAATAGTGTTAAGAAAATAGAATACATCAGGGCAAAATCTTTCCTTTTCCCTTTCTTCCTACCTTTTCTCCCTTCTTCTGTTGTCTTCTTTTTTTCCTATTTTTCTTGGTCCCTGTGTGAGACTTGACTTGTAGCTTGAGGTTTACTAGAACTGCCACAAGGGCATGTACTTGGCCTGCAAAATCTGGAGGCTGTGGGCAGGTAAATCAGAATAGGAAAGCTGGTGATTATCAGACTGGAAAGAAGGCAGAGGGCTGCTGTGTCAAACGTTACGCCCCATCTGCATTCAGGAGCCACACAAATAGTGCCAGAAGTTTAATTCTTCTTGCATGCCTGAGGAAACGAAATAAAACAGGCACTGTTTCCTAAGCAGAGGTGACTCTGCAGGGCTTAGACTAATACTATTAAGGTCCAAATCAGAAAAGGTTGTTGCAGTCAGCAATATTACTGCATGACCCCCTCTGTCATGCAGCTAAGGATGCTAAGCCCAAAGTTAGCTGATTTTGTTAAACTGTAGGAACCTTACTGGATTTTAGATGATGGAGGTACAATAGAGAAGAGGGGCCAGGAATAGAAACCAAAAAAAAGTTTTACCCATTTAAAATACATATGTCAGATATGATTGTGGTGTGTCCAGTCATCAAAATGGGTTACAATGGACTGGTATGTGGCTGTGGCATCTCAGAGAAGAGTAGTATTTTTTTTTTCTGTGGAATGATGCTGTTGGACATTACATTTATGCTGTTCTAGATGTATGTTTTGGTAACTGTATGGGTGTGTGCATGTGTGTACAGACACCTAAATACTTCTCCAGAATTACCCTCTGTATATTTTATTTCCTTCTTTAGAAGACTTGTAAAAATTCCCCTTTAGCTACTGTTCTGATCAGAAATCAGTCAAGAGCTTATGGCTAGCAGAGCATATGTGTTAAATTTTCTATTCATGACAACTTAAGCTTTAAATCTAGATGTTATATGTATATATATTTATATGTACACGTCAATGACACAGTTGATTTGTTTATGTTTCTTTCCCTAATCTCTGTGTCATGTCTTTTTTGGCTGTGCTCCATTAGAGTTACAGGTGTCGGTCTTTGATAAAACTTTTTAGGGTGTCTACATCTTCCTAGAGGTCCTGGACATGGTTTCACTATAGATGTGAAACAGTAAGCACTTTGTAAACCATACATTCCATCAGTGAGAATTTGCTGCAATGCTTCTCTTTTCCTCTTTTTCTTCCCCCCTCCCTACCAACCGTAGTGTCAAAAGAGTTGGCATAGCAGAAAGCTGATAGATGACTCTAGCATATATGTATGTAGTATGTAGTATGTATGTAGTAGCATGGTACTTGTTTTGAACTTTAAAGGGCTTTTATTGTGTCTAACAAAACTAGTCAGAAACATCAGTATCACCAAAAGATTCCCTCTGTGCAACTCAGATGTGTTTTTCCCATTTGTGTTATTTTTTTGACATTACCTTGGTGGATGGTTTTATGGTGGGTAAAGCATTTACTGACATGGAATTATACGTATTATCTGTGCATTTGTTTGTGGGTGGAAGCGTCTTCAAGCCTCCATCTAGTGGGCAAGACAAGTTCACTCTTTCATTAGCACTCAAGACTAATAGCCTCAAAGACAGGTTGCAAAGGGCTTTTAAGAAAGAGATAGATCATCTGCTGTTTTCCCTCTGCAGAGGAGTTTACAGAATGTTTGTCCCAGAGAATTTTGCTCTGGGGTCCTGTGTGTCTGACCCCAGTGGCATTTGCCTGTCCCTCTGGGGCCTTTGGAGAATAAGAGTGACTGTGGTGGCTGGCCCACTCCTCCCTTAAGGTGAGGCAAGAGTTAGTGCTACCTCCTCCACCCCAGGGCCAAACTTGCCTTACTGGTTACTGAGTGGATTGTTTTCCCATTGGATCTGGAGGTCCTGGGTACAATAGTGTCATGGACACACAGAACTTTAAATTTGTGTCAGTCATGATGAGACCTGCCTAGGTGCACGAGCCCAGAGGGAAGAGGGAGGGAGGAAGGGAGAGACGAGGTGGATTGATGTACTCCTACATCTTCTGCTAGACTTTGCCTCACTGGGCATTGCTGGCTGAAACATGGCCTTGTGAAGCAGCTTCTGCTCTGTGGACAGAAATGGATCAAATGCTGCATTCATGAGGGAGATGTATATATTTATCTCCCCCTTGGGTTAGAGATCTGTACTCACTTCTGCTATTCTGTACTGGCTATAACAACAAAGGTAAACATATCCACAAAAGAAATACCACTGGTAGACTTTTAATGCTGTCTGTTTGGGTTTCTTTCATTTCTTCAGCACGCCCAGAGGTCTATTAATGACTTCAGTCCTATAAGTCTGGAGGAGCAGCCTTCATCAGCATTAAGTGCAAGATCCAATTTAGAATGACGTAATGCATTAACATGCTCTCAACTTGCATCAGTGGGAAGGATTTTCCACTTTACGAGATGTGCCCTGCCAGAAGCTTCTTGGAGATGCATTTACCTAATGAAATTGATTTAGTGTCTGGCCTGTGTTGCCTGCTAATAAAACCTTTCAGACAAAATCATTATAATAAGGTATTTTATGGCTTTCATTTATGATAAAATATGCTGGTTTATTTGCTTTATGCCATATTTCTCCAAGTGTATGGGGGAAAGAAATAAAAATAAATTCTGTCCAATGGCAATATTAAAAATGAGTGACTTAGTGGAGCATGCTGAGTTTGTCACTCAAGTTTTGCTTTTGAGCTTGTGAGTAGAATTTGCTGGTAAAACATTTCTGGGTTCAAAGAGTCTATATGGGAAAAAAATGGAAACTATAATGTCAAGTAACTAACTTAATCTTATTAAAAACAAAACAAAACAAAATCTCTAAATGATATGCTACTTAGGCTAGATAGGAAAGATTGCCATGTGCTGAACTTTGCTGACAGTAGACTTTGATCCCATTAGTTTTGGGATCAAAATACAAACACCAAAAATATAAACAGAGAATCTGGCTATTCTCGGAGAATGCAAACCAGATTCTTACACTTCTGCTGAATGACACTTGCTGGCTGCTTCTTTGTATGTTTTTTTTCTCCAGCTGATATTTTTAGCTTGATGCAGCAAAGAAACTCTTTACTTCCTAAGTAAGCAGTCAGAAGCGTTTTTTTATGATTTAGAGTGCAGAATTGTGCCCATGGAAGTGAAGGGCCTAACTCCCACCAGTTTCATTATGGAATAGAATTGGCTGTCATGAGAAAAGTGGTTTTACTCTGCACTGGTACCTTTGGCACTTGCAAAAGGTGATATTGATTTTAAAAAGTCTCATATAAATATCACCTGCGCCTACAAGAAAATTAGCTAATGAGCATTCATTTTAAATTAAGTAGCATAATATGTGAATAACTATTCAGTAGTTGGGAGGAGATAATACACTTAAGCCTTAAAAATACCATGAAGATCTAGAAAGCTGTTGCACTGGAAACAAATGCTTCAGGACAGACCAGAACTATGTGTAAAAGTGAATACACATGGTCTGTTGAACACAGTAGCCAGATTTTGCTTCCAGTTTTATCTCTTCCTTCTCACTGAATTAGAGAGGGAGCATGGATGTAACCAGAAGCAGCACTTTCTTGCAGCTCACACAGTGACGCTGCCTCGCGCATGCTTGCAGTTCCTGAAGTGCAAGCTCTGGCGTTTACCCTTATGTTTTTAGGCATCTCGCTTCATTGCCCTTGTTGTACCAATTCTCTCTCCTCTTTTCTGCCTTCTCCTTTCTGTTACATCTATCAAGCCTGTGCACCAGAGGAACGTATCTGCTCCCTGTGCACCAAGGCTTTTCTCCTCTTCCTTTTCCTCCTCCTCCAGCTCCTTATGTTCAAAGCCTACCTGAGCTGGTTTCCTCACCTTTTGATGAACCTCTTGTCGAGTTTGCTCATGGTGAGGCCAGTCCCACTCTCTTGGCCATTAAGATCAAGTGTAACATGCATGTATATGTGGCTTGAGACTTAGCCCCTCATTTGCATCATTTGGTGGTGATGTACTGATGAAGGATTGTAAGAGAATAAAGCCAATGGGGAGGAAAACCTCAAACATGTAAGTGCTGATAAAACAGAACTGGGTTATTAGTTGACTGGTCCTTTCCCCTCCCTTTTCTACATGTCTCTGACACAGTCACAGATATGCTCCAAGGTGAGAAACATGCTAATGCTACCACTTTTATTTATCTCATTTTATTAATCTGTCAGCCTACCACCAGCTCTTTCTCTTTCTTGTTCAGAAGTGAGTCTGAGATGTTAACTAAATAGCAGCTTTCTTGACAAAGTGCATAGCATCAGCAGCTGCTAAGGTGTGCTTTATTGATTGCTGTTGTTTTTTATAAATTAAGTTTACTTCTAGTGCGCCCAGCGTTTAGTTGTAACTTAGATGTTTCATTTGTGAGGCAAATTGAGGTTCATAAAAGCAAATCTTACCATACAGTTACTGTTACTTTCTACAAGTTTATTATTCCAGAGCTCCAATAGAGGGAAACCGCTTTGTCAGATGCATTGAAAAAAATAGACGCAAGAGGTTAATTATGTTGAATTGCTTTTTCAAGTAGAATTTAACTTCAGTGGGGAAAGAGATGTTTCAGTCAATGTTGCAAGTATTAAGCTGAGGCAGAGTCTGGGCAGAAGACAAGTTGACCAATGAGTGTACTAAAAAACCCAATGAGCTTGGTCTTAGCTGGGAGATCATTAAGGGAACTAAGAAATCATTAAATCTAGAAATGGGACCTAATGGAAGTCGATGAGAGAACAACTATGGATATTTATTGAGCAGCACTGCATCATGTTCTCATCTCTTCAGAAATAAATAATGAGATAGTTGAATTTCTCTTTGAACAACAATAAATGTAGAATGTGAAAATAGCATGGGGAAGAATAATCCTTTGGGCCATCCTCTCAGTAAGTGATTTCTACAAGCCTTAATTAATTATACTTGTGAAACAAGCTTGTGCGAAACTATGGCACCATAAAATGTCTGTTTAATAGTTAGCCCCAAACTACATCTAGATTACCTTGAAGCTCTGAGAGTTCATTACCCAGAATTATTGAAAAATTGCCAGTGTAATTTCATTCTGCTGAAGAACACAGGATGAATTCTGCATGAAAACAGCTATACGCCAGAAATCCTGGTAAGCAGTCTTTGTCAGGAGCAATGCCTTTTATTGTTGCTGTAACATACTCTTTAACCTTCAGGTAGTTTGTACGTAGGAGTAGGTATGTTTTTGTTGCACTTCTGACTGGTAACTTCTGATTAAATATTTGAAAGGAAAAGCAAAATCAACAGGTCCACAACTGGGAGGGGTGTTGGAAAGGAGAGATGGGATATGAAGTCTGGAGCTGGAGGTACTTCAGCCGGTTTATGCCATAGGGATCTGCCTTGCACAGGCAGATCATCAGCATGGGCAGGAGGGCAACGGGCAGTGGGGAAGCAGCGGAGATGTGAGGATGGTTACTCCATGTAGCCTTCTGCATCCAGCTTAGTTGGGGAACTGGGCTCCCTCTGTTGCCAAGAGGAATAGAGTCCAGCTTCAGCAGCATGGAACTCAAGTTGCCTATGTTATGCTTATTTTGGAACATCCTGTCCACCTTGACAGCTACCTTGGACTAGTCTTTTGTTAGGAATCTGAGATGGCTGCATAAACATGGAAGAAATTTGAGTTTTGAGAAGTAAGATCCACAGCAGCTCTTCAAAACATGTCTGTCTTTCATGGTGCTCTCAGGTTGAAGCTTTGCATGTTGAACAGTCTGTGGTGGGGTGGTGGTTTTTTTGTTTGTTTGTTTGTGTTTGTTTTTGTTTTTAAATCTTTTCTTCTAACCTCCAAAATGTCTTTTGGGCTAGATTGTTCATATTTCTTCTTTGGCTTTATGGCAGTTCATATGATTTGATTCTTCTATGCATCTCTGCTGAAGGGCAGCTGGAGATACAACCAGGCTTTTAAAAAGGTGCAGAGCTGTATTTCTCTCCTAGCAAAATCTGAATTTAGATGGTTATCTAAGAGGTGGGCAGAAGAGCCATGGTGTCTTCAAGCACTGACAGAAGAGACTGTGATGGTTACTTTTTCTGATCAATATGACTGTAACTAAGATCCAAGAAAACCTAATTTTTAGAGAAATCTTTGTAATTCCTTTCCCCTTCTTCTCTGACCTTAGGTAAAGAAAGGGGAAGCTGGGAAGTGACCGGTGCTGAAAGGCCAACAGGATGCCATGTGGTTTCTGCCTCAAGTCAGCCACATTTGATTCCACACTCTCATTTCTTTGGGTGAAGCAGATGGCAGAGTTCCTATTCAGTTACCAGGGTCCAGGATTTTAGTAGAATTGCGCATGTTTTATGCTGGAGTGAGGCATCTGGGACTCTCCCCTGTAACACTGCTGGGAACTGAGGCTTTCCTGAGCTGCAGAACTGGAAGAGAAATATTTTCCTAAAGCATTTCTGAAGGAGTAGTGTCTGGTTAGTGCTTTAATGCTAGCTGTTCAGCGCCATTCAGTTACTCCTCATTTCTGTTAACTTTTAACTTGTGTTTTCTGTTTTGTGTCTGACACGGGAGTCATTTTTTTCTGCCAAAGCTATAATGCAGTATGGCTGGGAAGTGGGGGAGTAGCAATCTGACCAGGTTGAAAGTAATCATCTATTGGTTTCTCCAAAGCTTTTTACTTTTAAAGGAGTGTTGCACATTTGTAGTGTGAGTGATTTATATACCTTCACACTCAGCAGAAAATAATAGTCTATAAACAGGAGATGTCCTTGCTAGTATGAATAGAGTTCTGCTCCCTTCTCAAGTAGCAACTTCTGAAGCTTTATATTTGTGCATATTTGGGCGCTACTTTTCTCACATGTGTTGTGTTCTTTGAACTCAGATGAAGACTGCTCAAAACATGGGTGGTCTCCGTCAGCGTTGCAATTATGGCTGCCTTTGCTAATAGATAGGAAACAACTGTCTTCAAGGGGAGTGGACAAAAATAATTTGACACTTGCTCCTGGGCTGTCCTTAAAAAAGAGCTGAGCTTTTCTTAACATTCCTGAAGCTGTCACATGGCCTTTCATCAGGTGGCATTCCCAAAAATGGTCCTTGGTCTGGGCTTTGCTGCATCAGCATGTCAGAGCACAGCGCTCAGTCCTGCAAGTGTGTGCTAGCCCTGATATAAACTGAAATATGTGGATATTTACCAGCTTATTAATTGTTTGTTAATCAGGCATGTTGCCAACAGTTCAATAATTGCCAAGAGATTTAAAATAAACCTTTTAATAGTATCACTATATATTTTTAGTATTCTTATATAGGAGGCTTATATTCCATTAGCACAAGAAACTGTTTTTAAGTATTCCCAGTTCCCTGTGAGGAAGTAAATTATTGCTAATTCCCGGTCAGATAACAGTCATCTTGCCTGTGATGCAGGTCCCCAAAAAGTATGTTTGCTTTTTTCTTGTTCAAGAGCCACAGACTGAATGAGGAAGGTGTTTTGATGGGGCTCCCTAAGGGAAGAAATGCTGTCAGTACGGTTCCAGGAAGCAATAAGCACCTTCATGAAAATAACTCAAGTCCCCATCCTTAATCCCTGCCTATCCTTTTTTATCTGATGGACTCAGCGAGGGCTGGAAGATCACAGTGCGGCTGAAAACGAAAGGGAGTTAACAAGATGTGACCAGTCAATGGATAAAACAATAGGCGAAACCTTCCACGTTGCCTAGTGCCCAGGTGTCCTTCCCATGCACAGGTAGCCATGTGGATCCTGGTGAGTTTGCTCTGCTGCTTCACGCTCGGAGGGCTGCCACGGGCAGGAGGCTCGTGCCCATCGCAGTGTAGCTGCGCCTTCCACAGCCTCAGCGAAGGGACGAAAGCCAGGTATGCCGATACCCTCCCCAGGGGGGTCGCCGATCTTTCTCTGGGTGTCGGGGATTTTATTTCTTCTCCTCTGTAAGGATGCTCGGAGGAGAAAATATTGCATCCAGACTTCATGTCCCTTATTTTTCCAGTTGCTTTGCGCTCTAGCTTTATTTGCAGAGGATTAGCTTCTGAAAACACAGTAAGCTGATTTCAGAGAAAGCATTTGGACATCTCCTCTGTGAGAACAGAAGTGACATAATTACTGCTGGTGCAGTGGCAAAAAGGGAATAAAATTTAAACAATTTTTTTTTTTTTACCTTTATGCTGAAAATGCTAGTTTTAGAAGGCTTTATTCTGCTCTGCTGGTTTGTTTCTAACTAGAGTTGGCTTATGTTGTGGTACCAAAAACTGCAATTCCATTTACTTAAAAAATCCTTCAGTTGGAGATTTTAGGCAAAGTGATAGACTCTCGGTGGGAATGAACCAAAAATATAGATAATAATAATAATTAAAATGAAATCAGATAATTATCAGACTGGAAACTTTCAGTTAAAGAAGACGACAAAATCAGAAGGGCATCCATTTTTGAATGCAACGCCATTGTACAGACATTTCTCTGGAGGACTGTAATAAAAAAGGCTTTCTGAAGGGTAATCACAAAGTAATGATCTGACCTAATGAAATACAGGCTACATTTTTATAAGGTGTGGTTCACAGTAGAGGAGATTTTTAGTCAGAGATACAGTATCTGCAAAATCCTTTGGAAGAAATTTTTTTTAGACAAGACCATAGTACTGAAATGAATGGCTGTCCCCTGTATTTTGGATCCCCATGAAATAGATCTACTTTCTTATCTCTTTTATGGTGCTATAGATTTCATACCAGAAACTTTCCCAGTAAGAAGTGTGGTAGAGATACAAGTAGTCTGCAATTGTTAAAAGGGAGTGCAATAGTGGCAGAGCCAATTATTGCTCCATAAATGTCACAGTTCCCAGGGGAATTTCCTCTCAGTGACTGTAAAAAGCTGTAGTGTGTTTTGGTACGATAAATAATAAAGCAAATACACATTAGTCCCATAAGGAGCATCATGTCACCCTTTTTTTTCTCCATTAGGATTCATATTTGTCACTAATAGAAGGAGATTATCCCATAGATTAAATGTTTAGTGCTCACTGACATAATTTAGGGACACTATGAGAAGCATGCTGTTTTAATGCCATAGTGTCTCTGTTATTAAACATTTTGTGTCATGCCTACACAAAAAAAAATGTTTTATTGAAAGAGGTTTTCTGGATTTTTCTTATTTGATAGATTTTCCTCTTCCTCAAAATCTCAACTTTCAGCTGAGGGTGGGCAGGATTTAATGCCACAATAAAAGTGCTGGATGAGAATAATGTACTATGCTTTGATTATAAATTAACGATTTAACTGTAGGCTCAAATAATGTTTAACTCTGGGAAACTTGTGTGAGCAGT